>CM028104.1:14851938-14933741 GCA_016170015.1 Anopheles longipalpis | reverse complement strand
CCTCTGAAAACAGTGTGATCATTCATTTTACGCTCGGACGCATACAGCAAAATATAGCTGTAGTTAGTTGTAATGCTATGCTCGGTTCGGTTAATGTGTTTAGTATACATGAGAATTGCCTTCGACCATTAGCGGCGCAATAGAAGAACCACGTTTTGGTAGCCCAGTGTCAATCACGTGACGACAGGTCAGGAAGCGGAAGGAAAACATCAGCATCACCAATCCTGCACCGTGAGCATGTTATTTTTTTGCAATCTGCACCCGTGCCTGATTAGCAAACTCCCACACCTAAGGTGTCTATGTGCGTGGAAGAGGGAGCTTGTTTACTGGCCACATGGACAAACAGTGCGACCTCACCATCGTACACATGATACTAGATTCTACAAATGCAGGTGTTTCCGATTAGCTTTTCGATCTCGGAAGCATCACCAGTCTCAACGGACCGGGACCGTTGACAGATTGTGAGAGTGTTTGCCGTAGTGGTTGGCAGTACGCATGAATGGGACGCTCATTTTACCCATGCTCAAACCCATGCACAGCGGATAAGGCGGAAGTTTCTGGCAACACAGCAGTGTCGCTAAATTTAAGGAGTGACTCAATGGCTCAACAAAATTATCACCGTTAATGGAAAACCTCATCACGCTTCTCGGTGGCAACGACTGCGTTCTATGCATCAAGGTCGAGCAGGCTGGGGTGGCTCACATGGTTGATGCTGTACGTACGATTGGAGCGAAACAAGCGCCTGCCAGCACGCACTTCCATGTGCTTTTCTTCGCAACTCAGCGTGAAGCGCTATTCGGTAATATTTTGCTAGGAAGCGCATGAGAATCATTCACACGCGAATCGTCACGAGAAAGTAATTCAACACTGGCACATGAACGTTAAGCGTTGGGAAGATAGGGGCCGGGTTCTTCCCCCGGGTTAAACCCCTTCCGGGAACCGGATCATCCTTTACGTACATGCGACATTAGTCAGCCGTCGGTTAGGTTTTGGGACGTGATCAAATTACCACCCGCTAGAACAGCTTCACTGCTTGCTGTCGACAATTTACACACCGTAATCCAACGCATCAATCCGACATTGAGTACGCAGGTATCATTTTAATGAACCCCTATCTGGCTCCGCCTTGGGGGCCAGGAAGCGTACAAAACCGTGAACGATCTATCGTGATCGTGTTGTAGGGGAAATACAACAGGACAAAGACACACACACACACACACACACACACAAAATAACCGCCACCGCGTGGTGTTCATCGTTATGCGGCTAGTGTTGCAGTTTGGATTAGCCGGTGGAAATTTTTACCGTTTCACGTGCGGTACGAGTAGATGGATGTTCTGGGAAGATTTATTTACTGCCATCCTTGAGTCACAACCGGCTGCCGACAATGGAGCGGCGTGGTTCGTACCGTGTTTAGAACAAGCGGCGACTTGCTAGACATGGCTCTTTCTACTACTTACCTTCACTGAAGATGTCAACTTCACGCTCAATGTTGCAAAAATTTACATTTAATTTAACAACCCGTGACTCCATTTGCGGTCCACGTTTGGACAAAAAAAAAAGCTTTGCAGAGAATGTTGAGTGATACATGATAAAAAAATATTAATTTAAAATAGCAAATAATAGAACATGCTTTCCAGAAGCAATTTGCATCACTATTTGAGAAAGATTTCAACTCGAAAAACGACGAACCCTTCTAGCAACCGAACACTTTTTTGTGCGGTAAAATCAAGCTTATGGCAAATAAAGGAATTAAAAAAGACATGCTTAGAAGTTAGAAAATCAAATTGATTTATAAATTTAGTCAATTAAATCAGTAAAGAGATCAGCGATCAGCAAGAGGATAAGTTATCACAATTTACTTGGAAACACAAGATCCCAATTTTTGGTAACAATGTTCGTGAGATTTTATGTTGAGTGACTTTAAGAGTCATAAACGGTTCTGTTTAATTTATCGAAATACAAAATACTCTACGAAAATACATCCAAATGTTTAGGATCGGATCTGTGCAATGTTGCAAAACAACTCATCAGTAGAAACAGGGGGCAACAAGTAATAGAGACGAACCATTTACGGACGTCGTAAATACCTCAAGTCACCAAGTGGAACAGGAATCGTAAATAGTAAAATGCTCAAGACAGTACAAACCAGAAGCACTAGAATTCACAGACATAGATTAGGAACGAGTATACTATTGGCGAGTATATACGGCATATTCTAGAATTTGAGTGACCAAACTGAAAGCAACTTTGACAAACCTTACCGGTTATGGTAAACGAACGCTAGTCGGATTCTGGGAAATCCAATAAAGGAAACGAAAATGCGCAACAGGTGGAATATCCTATAAAAAAAAACCTTGCCAATCTCAAAAAGATTTAAATAAAGTCAGATATCATCGAGCAGTTAAACGAAAAAGAGGAAAACAAAAAACACAACAAATATGTTTGTAATTAAATTAATAGTTTTTTTATTTCTCCATCCCAATAGTTTTTTTTGTTGCTGCTTCTTTTACTATACGCGTTTTGTTCTGCCTTACTTCTATACATGATTTCTCTGCTTTAGTTTTGTTCTCTTGTTGGTTGCTTTTCCTGTTTGAATATAACAGTTTTTAACATTTGCTTTACAACATCAGTACAGTTTCTGTTTTTGTTTTGCCATAACGCGTTCGATTGGTGGTGGGAATAAACGGTTCAGCATGACACCACCACGCCGAATTTTGTATCGAATCCGAGCTACTAACACTGTCAAATGCTAACAATGAAGCGACGATTGTCATACCTTCTCTCTTGTGCTTTTGGTAAAACTAAACGAGACAAACCGGTTGAAAACACTTCCTGTTTTGGTTTTTTTTTATCGAAAGTTTTAAAGCAAGTGTTCGAGTAAATACAAAACCCAGCAAGAAAACAAGAAAAAAAACATTAACCGATAAACAATGTATGAAAACAATATAGAACTATGACTACGAGTACATTATCCCTTACGCACTAACAATGGACAACGACGATGAAGAAGGATAATAAACACATGTTTTTAAAAGATGGTGAACAGTTCTTCTTTCTGCCTCTTGGTATTATAGCTGCGGCCCGAAACGCATGGCCGCTGTTGACTTTCCACGAGTACGCGACGCACATCATAAAGTATCTTAAGTTACTATGTATGTTCTGTTACGCTCGTCAAAAGCTAACGATCAACTGCACTTAGAGCCCTAGTCAGCATGAAAAGCTATCACGTAGAAAGTTTTTAAAAACTAACAACAAACTCGTCTTGGTATCAGTTTCTCGCTCTCACTTTTCTGGCCATGCCCAGCGAATTAAAAAAAAACACAGATTTCACAGACAGTATTCAAATACCCGCTTGCCAATAATTACTTTACAGCTCATTTGCGATCGCATGAAGCGTATGGCGTCGTGTAAATAATTTTGTGTGTGTGTTTGTTTGTGTATTACAATTGTTTTACTATCAGTAACTATTTCCAAGCTACACTGTCTGCCAATATGCCAGGTAACTGAACAATGGATAATGCCGGGGAGACTAGGAAGGATCCAAAAATTGTTTCTTTTGTTATAATAAAGGCAACACAAATACATTCTGCAGTTAGCGGTACGCAACCTAAATGGAATCGTAACAAACAACGATACGCTGAACATTTACTACATATTTCACTCATTTCTCAAAGATATAAAGATGATATCGAAGGAGCAATCAACAATCAAAAAGAGACAACTAAGTCTGCCAATGCACCAATGCACACACGCAGGGGTGATTTTTTATGCGATGGGACATGCATAATTCACGGCCTACAGAACAGAATGGAAACTAAATCCTACATTTGAGCAATACACTTTAAGACATTACGGTTTTGTGGCGTAAACCTACTTGTTCTTAATGTTTAATGCAAATAAAACAAACAAAATGTCTGCATTTTAAGATGGGTTGTTGCCAAACAAAATATTGCATGAAAACAAACAGGTTTAATCATTTTCTTTGTTTTAGACTTTTCTTCATTTGTTTCTTTTTTTNTTTGCGATCGCATGAAGCGTATGGCGTCGTGTAAATAATTTTGTGTGTGTGTTTGTTTGTGTATTACAATTGTTTTACTATCAGTAACTATTTCCAAGCTACACTCTCTGCCAATATGCCAGGTAACTGAACAATGGATAATGCCGGGGAGACTAGGAAGGATCCAAAAATTGTTTCTTTTGTTATTATAAAGGCAACACAAATACATTCTGCAGTTAGCGGTACGCAACCTAAATGGAATCGTAACAAACAACGATACGCTGAACATTTACTACATATTTCACTCATTTCTCAAAGATATAAAGATGATATCGAAGGAGCAATCAACAATCAAAAAGAGACAACTAAGTCTGCCACCAATGCACACACGCAGGGGTGATCTTTTATGCGATGGGACATGCATAATTCACGGCCTAAAGAACAGAATGGAAACTAAATCCTACATTTGAGCAATACACTTTAAGACATTACGGTTTTGTGGCGTAAACCTACTTGTTCTTAATGTTTAATGCAAATAAAACAAACAAAATGTCTGCATTTTAAGATGGGTTGTTGCCAAACAAAATATTGCATGAAAACAAACAGGTTTAATCATTTTCTTTGTTTTAGACTTTTCTTCATTTGTTTCTTTTTTTTACCACTTACACAGCTTCTTACTATAATATTCTACACCGACGTCCCCGATAACAGAACATCGGCAGAATGTTGTATTTTGTTTTTGTTTCTCTCCTGTACTACCACCACCATATGCTTTCGATTTTCCTTATTCACTAAAAACCGAATTGCTGCTGTACACAAACCGCGTATGATGGAAACAGTCCACATACAATCACATACATCGATAGTTTCTTTTTTTCTCTCAGTTACTTGGCATTATTCACGTACGGTTTTCCCTTGCCGGTTTGAATAAATGTTTCCATGCTGTGCTTGTTTTACGCGCAAAATGTATATAGAATCGGTTTACTTCAATACCGATCATTCGCAAATTAGCCGTTTTGTTCTTGTGTTCCCTCTCTTTGCGGTTGCATTGTTTTATATCATTTTGTTTTTGATTTACAGTAACGCAACGATTGTTTTACTACAAATATTGCAATTCCTACGCCTTCTGTAACACGTGTCTCTTTTGCTAATCTTTTTCATTCTGTACAACATGACTTTTAAAACAAATAAACAAAAAAAAAACAAACGTAAATGAAAAAAAAACAATCTAACACCACCCACTATCAACTATCAACTTGATCGTACTGTTTATCGTTTCCTCGAAGGGTAAATGTGTGCTGCATTCCAGTGCATCGTCGTTCGATCATCATGGACTGTTCGGAAGATAGATGCACCGTAATTGATGCACACACAGTCAACACCTTCATTAGCGTGCCTTTTATACATCTGCTCTAGTTTACTTCGTACAGTGTAAAAAATTCCAAAAAATACATTATCCTTAATGCAGCATCCTATCGTGCTACGCGTCTGTGTGTTTGATGTTTTGTTTTTAACCCGATTCCATTAGAAACCGGAGCTCGTCTGGCGAGATATAACGTGTGTGTTCGCCAGCCACACCATCAACCAGCACCAACCCGCATCCACATATACCGTCGCGTGTGGGTTTGAGTACTTTTCGAGTTTGCTTCAGTTGTGCTCCGGTTGTTATTTGTTGCAAAGCACCGTTTGTGACGCCGGTGTTTTGAAAAAAACGTACGGCGATGTACGTCAACAGGAGCAAAGATGATATTTGTGCAGCGCAACGACTAAACGGAGGATGACATTAGGGAATCCCGTCACCGAAGGCGGCTAAATACTGCATTCATCTTTAGACAAAAGCGTACTAAAAATAAACAACTTCCTCGACCCGGCGCGGTTGTCTGCTTCCTTCCTAGAGCTTCGTGTGCCTCTGCGCAGAAAGCTTAAAGGACACGGTTGACATGGGGTTTCGGTGTGGTGATTGGTGACGAATTAGAAAGATGATGATGACGATGATGCTAACCACCAATGATTATTAATTCTAGTTGTTGTTAGCGTTATTGGATTTTCCGAACCCGTGCCCCACCGTTCTCGCCGATGCCACCGTTCGACTGCTGGATCGATTCGACAAAACCGTTCGAATTGCCATTGCTGTAGGAATTCGCTGTTTTGGCACCACCATTTAAATATATCCCATTCCCGGTAACCTTTCGCTGGTGCAGTTCATCATCATCGTTCAGGACGAGCTGCAAAGATGGAGAAAGAAAAAGGGGGACATATGTACATCAGCAAAGGGCAATATTAACTAAATGATATAAAATCGAATTAATATAACTTTAATACGCGAAGTATTTTTTGCCATACAATATTAAAAGTTGAGTCTGTTAGTCTGAATAATGGTTGTTTTCTCAGCTTACAATGGAGGGGCGTTTTTTTCTTCAAATCTGCTTCCCAATCCATGTTTAATTGATTGGCAAACATTTGTGCACAGCTTCATTGTTTTTTGCGCATCAATCCCACCGTTTTGCGCATCACATTCATTGCTGATTTAATATTAAATCAGATGAAGAATTAATTAAACAATAATTGTTCGATTTTCTGTGATTTCTACAGAATGCAAACTTACGTTAAAGTGATCGTGCCTTTTTATCTTATTTCATAAATATATTCTCGTGTATTATGAGCTCATTGCATAAAAAACAAACATACACTGATAAATTCATCCAACTGATAAACAAAATTTTATGCAGACCTTTAACGCGCTACAAATGATTGCGATCAATCACCAGCAAAGTGGTCATTAGCTTAACAATATTAACAAAAGAAAATCTTCTGATCGCATCAGCACTACCGGATCACAAAAAAAGATGTTTTTTATAATCAAATACAGAAAGGAGTGTCTCCTGCGCGGTGCGTCACGAGAACGGATGTTACGTAAATCTGGCCATTGAGCCATGTCGTTTCTAGGGTTTGAGTTTGCTTACACCTACCCACCACCAGGTGCGAAAATTTGCACTCTCTCCCTCGCCCAGCGTTTCACCTTTGTGGATCTTTTTGAGAAGTGCTAATACACACTGGATGGGACCGCAATTACCGCAGCATGATTCTTCTTGGAGGAAGTGGATAAATAACGAGCAATTCACGTCAATTTCAAGGCAACAGAGGAAAAATCCTCCAAACCGGTGGGGTCAAGGGAAAAACGAAACCCGCCGGTACACCTCGGAGGATCATTAGATGCGTGTTTGCAACGGTCAAATAAATAAATTGTTCAACATCCACTTCGACCGTAACGACCATACGGATTTTGCTTTCCTGTATGATCCTTCGCGGAAAAAAAGAGAATCATTCGAGGGATGCAAAAAAAAGAGTCCACCAGTGCGCGTACTTACATTCAAGACAAATAATCAAAACGCTATTCACACTTGGTTGGCACATTAGGACGGATGGAGGTTGCTACAATGCTTAGACCACTCGTTTTCTCAATGGAAGTTTGTCAAGAGCACGTGATTTTTGTTCTTGCCATCCCGACGTCTTGTCCTTGATCGGTGTACTTTTATGACCTTCCGGTCAGGTGCCGTCTCCATCGAAAGGTAATAACAACACCACCAGGGGTGTTAGTTAAGCGCTTTTCTTCTACATCATTAGACCATACCCTAGCAATCAGCAACCATCGAACCATCGATGATCGGCGGTGAATGTTCTGTTTCTTCTTCAGACAACCTTCAAGAGATTTTTTTGTCAATAACCCGCTTCTTTCCGGGAGGAAACTGAGACAACAAGAACAACGGACCGGACGCTAAATGCACAAGAAAAGCTGCGCAAGTACGCCGTAACCGTCGACAAGAGGAAAAAAACCTGTTGAACTTGATTGAATTACCAACACTCAGTACAAATAATCGCACATAGCAAATAAGCACTAGTCATTGTCGACAATTGATCATCATTTTGACGTCAATTTGTGATAAACTCTTAGCAATTGCTGATCACCACACGCACCACAAGATTGGCGGATGGAAAAAAGAATTATGTTAGCGCATTTGTGCGATTACCGCCTAGGGCGGCCATAGCGGGGAATAAAACAAAAAACGAGTTGCTCCTTGTTCAGCGAAAACTGTGACGGAAGCATGACATTTTTACAAAAAAAAATCTACTCTCCTAGTACACTTGAGTTCATGAAGTTGGAAATACACGAGTGCCGCGCTACATACCATGCAAGCACCCTGGTTGTTATTGACGACATCGCCGTTGTGTAGCTTTCCGTTGGCGTGTGACTTAGCCAACAGTGCTTCCGCTTCCCTTTTGGCGCGCCCGATCCGCTTGTTATATGCCTGCTTGTAGAAATCGGAGAACAGGAACAGGAACATGACACCGTGCAGTCCAATCCACACCATGAAACCCTTCGGATAGTCGCATTCGGTGAACAGCAGCTGGAACTGGTGCGTGAAGATGGCGACGAATTGGGCCTGCGAATTAAAAAAACGAAACTGTGTGAAAATGATCGCTCATTTCGGACGGACGGATGTGGGACCGTGCCAAGATCTTACTGCGCATCGCAGTAAGAAATCTAGATCCAGTTAGCCTTCGCTCATCTTGGCCAGCGGTGGCCAGTGACGTTGGTACGCCGGTTCCGGTCAATACCAAAAGTGAATTGCGGAAGTATACAAAACCGAAGGTATACACGCATCACAAACCAGAGTCCTTATACGATGCGCCCTTCACTAAGGGCGGCCCTTAGCAGTGCGCTGTACACGCACACACACAGAAGAATTCATCGACCCCAGGCGAGTAGGTTACTATTATTGCTATCACTTACCATCTGGAATGCTGTGAGATACTTTTTCCACCAGATATACTTTTGGTACTGTGGTCCGAGAGCCGCTACCATATAGTAGAAGTACATCACAATGTGTACGAACGAGTTTAGCATTGCAAAGAATGTGCTGTGACCACCTGTAGAGAAAAATAAAATAAAACAGAACGAAAACTTGATCATGAGTTGGTTGATTTGGTTAGAATTGGGTGCGTCATTGAAGTTACGTTGTAATTAAAATTTCCCAAAAACCCTCGAAAACATCAATTTATATCTACAAACAGGACAAATAGTTTTGTAAAGCAAGTAGCCTTTGTTTGGCTTATCCATGACGCAATAGGTGAATTCTCGATTGCTAACAACGCGGTCCTAAATCACGATCATCAGGGAAAACCCAGTTGAAATAAATGTAAACAATCTTGAAGCAATACAGTACACTGAATAGTTACGAAAAATGTGTGTCAGGATAGTTGGAGCAATTTATGTTACGTTTCATTTTATTGCACAGTATATCTTCTTCATAGCTATAATTCGATATTTGGTAAGATTTTGACACTCTTGCATGATCTTGCATTGTTTTGTGTAAGTTCGATTTATAGTAAATTTGATAAAATGACAATAGCTTGGAATTTGTAAAGCACAAACCAACATAAAATTTACAAAAAAGATTTACTATTCTTCAGCAAACGATTCTGTTGTAGTAGTTGTTATTCAAGAGGAACGATTACTTATAACATCTAAATGTTGCGTGCTTAGGAACATGTTATGCACGATTTTGCATGAGATCGCGTGTAGTTGATTGCTTATTTTAAACGAATTATCAAATTGATATTTTTCAATAATGAACAGATTATTTACTACTATCAGATTAAGTGATTGTTGTGTCGCTTTAACACTTTTTCATTATCAAATTTCCAATTATTCACCACCACATTCGAATGATTCGTATTAAAGGGAGATGATGGAACAATTATTACTTCTCTGCTGGATCGTTTTACATATTGAGCAGGGTGGCTTCTGGTAGTTTTCCATCATTGTGCAGCTCATGATCGACTTGAACGAATTTCATACTCGCCTAGATGTTTCCCTCGCAAGTAACCCCGAAGCAAGCAAGTGCGTCAGTTACAACATCTTTCATTATACGCACACGCAGACAAATTCGTACAGAAACCGGTGTGCCGAGGGTACGAAACGTGTGATCAATTACAACAGGAGTGCCATTTACTTTCAGTTGGCTGCTGTTCGACTTTCGATTGATCTCGATTTTACTCGCATTTTTGCGATCATGCGATACAACCTGCTTGTATGACGAACAAACGCTTTCAGACAGTTGCGTAAGAATTAACCGACACTGAATTCTAATCGTTCTCTGACGCCGTAGATAATGTTGTACGAATGCGACTTCGTACGAATGTGACTTCGCACTCGCATTTTCGCAACTAAAGTTTGTCACCTATTCAATGTCGGTTTGGCAACTTCCGGCAATGGAAAGTTGTACGCAAGCTCACACAAACACCACCTTCCTGCAGTGGGAAAGTATTGTGACACTGTTTCTTGTTTCGCGAATGTAAACGAAACGTGTCGTGGTGCACAAAACCAACCAAGTTGTAACACATCCTACCCCTGCGCCGGAACGACACATCATCCCGGAATGTCGATCATTCATCGAAAAGCATTGCTTGTCCGGAGGTCGGTCAAACCGGTTTTTTGGCGGCACGGAAAACCGGTGCGCCACCGAACAAGGCCGCCGTAAGTGCGCAATGCTGGATGCAGTGGGAGCACATGGGAACTGTTGGGCGTAAAAATAGTAACCACACAACTTTCCCGTTGTCGCTACTGTCTAGCGCCAACACGAGGTGGTGAAATGAAGATCCGAATGCTCGCCGGAGATCCGGACACCCCAATACGTAATGAAAGAGTGTAAATAATAATAACAAGCCATAAAAATAATAGCACATGGGGGAACTGATAAATGCGAAAGGGGCAATAGTTCGAACAGACAAAAAACCAACGATCCGTTTTATTCGCGTAAAATGGCGAAAGTTGGTAGGAGAGCGAAAAAAAAGCTTCAAGCTGATCTTCCTTTTTTTGGAGAAGAGATTTTTTGTCGCTTCATGTATCACCCGGAGCGACAAGGTTTTGTGGGGGGGGATTACGACTAAGTGGATTGCGCAACCCTTTCCATATTGACCCATTTTTAGTTGTAGCTAAGTGGTTGGTGTTTTGGCACAGAACCCGGTTTTTACTTACCGGGGGCGAACTTCATGCCCATCCACACGGAGAACGGCATGCAGCCGTGGTGGATGACGTGCAGTGTCGAGACGTGCTGAGTCTTCTTCCGCAGGATGAAGAACAGCGTGTCGAAGAACTCGGTGAATTTCGAGACATAGTACCACCAGCAGGTTCGGGCCATCTAAGTAAAAGGATATATGTGAAAGGCATCGGATACATTAAACGGTGCGTCAAGCGGCTAATTTACCATAAATTTTTGTATACGAAAAAAATAATAAAGAATTTAAAAATGATTCTTACCCGTAGAGCGAGTGGATTGTCCGAATAGTCGACAGGCTGGCATCTAAAGCTGTAGCGTCCACCCCATCCACTTTGAAGGTACTGTTGCGGTCGTAACGATTTTGTTTTGAAAAAGGAAATCATGAGAATGGATTTTAAATTAGACGCTAATACATGCGTTGCTCATCTGCGTGTATCCATTGCATAATCGTGATTGCGATAATGACAATCCTCTTATGAACAATTGATCGCACGATCAATCAAAAAACAAGATCACGATAAAATAACAATCATGGGTAACTGGTTAATGTACATATAGTGTTACTTACCTCGTAGAATATCCATGTGCTGAAGATGGTTTGGAAGAGATTATAAATTACTAGAGTATTCCTAAGATCCATTGGTTTTCGCTTTTCCATCAGTTTTGGTGCTAGCGATTTGCTAAAATACGCATAAAATATGCAAAGGCCTAGAGTGGGAAAGGGCGAAGACATCATTGGCCAATCAGCGACCCGAGGATCTGCAAATATGCAACAAGAAGAAAGAAGAACGATTACGATTTGGAGAAAGTGAACCATTTAACACAACATTTGACGGAACCCACAGTGCACTTTGTCTGGTATTGTCTGTATTGATGGGCCGCACACAGCAAGCCGTCACATAAATCAATCGACCTCATTAAGGTTGCGACGACGGACGACCCAAATGTTTAGGCATACCCTTATCCGCCGGCACCGGCCGATCGCTTTTCACTGCCATAGTTGTCATTGTTGTCGTTACGGGCTGGCGTTTGAATTTTATGCATCTGTACAACGCAAGCGTACAGTGGAGGTGTACGGCAATAGGCTGAGGTTAGGTTTAAAACTGCACAACACATTGCCACTGGAACGTCAAACGGAATGCATAATCACACCAGCCGAACAGCACCCACCATGGGATGGAATGGAATGGAATGTTAAAACCAAACGGCTGCCGCCAACAGGCTACTGATCGCGGTCGGGTGTCGGAAGGTGGCTTACTTTCGATCGGTAATTGATTCGGTGTGCTCCGAAGCCAATTGATGTGACACGCGGGTCACGCGTCAAACAGATGGGCACCGTCGGTGACATCGCACGATTGGTGCGCGGATTACTAAGTATAGTGGCGAGTAAATTTACCATTTCACTAGCGGTTGGTAGTTAATATTAGTAGCGCTAATTAGTTTACAACGCACTGGTCAATAACAACAAGGTGTTGTGGAAGTCATTACTTCTTTTCGAAGGTTAGCGGCTTACTTTTGGCTCCATTCTACCGATTAGACCATTTTCTTTTTCAAGTTCGTTTCTACACTTACCGCTCTGGTTGTCCATGAGGTCTCTATACCAGTCATATATGTTGGTTAAAATCTGTGCCATTTTGGGGTGAATCTGTTGGAAGAGATAGGAAACATAGAAGCGAAAAAAAAGGTTAAGTTGATGTTTAGACATGCAGGCATTGAATTGTTATCTTTTTGTGCCAAACGAAAGAAGCACACGAATACATCAATTAAATATGCACACGCACACAACCGAAAACGTTGCATTACAGTACGGCGGAGAGGGAAATTAATCTTCACGAAACGATGATGATCGCTGCTCGATCTACTGTCGTGTTCAAAAACAAAGCGAGTGAGCGAGAAAAAAAAGAAATCACAAAGCAAGATATGCGACAAAACGCACACAGACAGCTCACCAATGATAAGCTAACGAAAGCGAAAATTAGGCCAAGATCGCTGATCGAATGGTGCCGAACCAAAGCCGTTTCTTCGCACTGGTG
Organism: Anopheles longipalpis; assembly: GCA_016170015.1. Lineage (NCBI taxonomy): Eukaryota > Metazoa > Arthropoda > Insecta > Diptera > Culicidae > Anopheles > Anopheles longipalpis. The sequence continues at coordinate 14,920,647 of CM028104.1, read as the reverse complement.
CTGGAGGAAAATAGCATGATTGAAAATGATGTTTGATGAGGAAATGCGCGGCACCAAATGTAAACCAAACGCAACATTAGCGGAGCACGCAAGAATGGAAGCTTATCGATACCCAATTACTTATGTGTCTAGTGTTTTTTGGTGCAGTTTGACTTGCCTAATCGCGTGTATTGATATGCAGTGCTTGGTAGGTCACAGGATGATTTTGGTAGGAAGCGATAGTAGTAACACAGGTGGCATGTTTGATTTACACCTTTTTGTTAACACTGTCCACTCATCATTGGACTGATTATTTCGTTCAAAATTGTGTGATTTCTGTCAATTGTGGATAGGACAATACCTATCGAAAGCGGTCTATCCTGACAGTTACTCCTCAATCGCCGCTGTGATGATCGCACGCATTGTTTTCCCTTTCCTCTAGCGAAGAAGATGGTCGTTTTGTTGTCCGCCACGCAAAATAACAACATGCGCAACTTGTCGCAATTATGTAATATGAACGATAGTGGAAACCAAAAACGCACCGTTACCCAGCCGTCCCACGGCTGGGACAAGAGAGCTGGTAGACTTTGGAATTCCTCGCACACTCTCTATGTGGCTCAGTAGGCCTGCAGGCGAAGCGAAGAAAAACAGGAATATCATACGGTAGGTCCCCGTCCGCTCGAGGCATCGAAGCGAACAAAAAAAAAACCCCTCGTCGCACGTTGGAGGAAAACAAGGATGCCCCTTGTTGCCTTGTTGCCGGATTGGCTTTTGTCTAGTCGCACAGGTAACCTTGAAGAAGCGGTTGTCCCACCGGACTCGGTTGGACACTGTAATAATCGGTGTCCCAGGGCCCACTGCTTTGGTATGCGTGTACATTACACTCTCTGGTAAGATGTAATACCGCAGCCAAGCAGAGACAACACTACCCAAGTTCTCCTTTTTTGCGTTTCAACCAGCCGAACTTTTTCGCCACAATATCGATAGTCACCAAGGGAGAAAAAAAGGTGAATGGCGAAATGTGTCTGCAATAAACAAAACGGCAAGCACGACGAACGAGTAAGTGCAGTGCACTGCTATTTCTCGATGTTGCACACAGATTCCTTCGAGACGGTTCGATTTTGCACCGTAACCGGCACATTNGTGATGATCGCACGCATTGTTTTCCCTTTCCTCTAGCGAAGAAGATGGTCGTTTTGTTGTCCGCCACGCAAAATAACAACATGCGCAACTTGTCGCAATTATGTAATACGAACGATAGTGGAAACCAAAAACGCACCGTTACCCAGCCGTCCCACGGCTGGGACAAGAGAGCTGGTAGACTTTGGAATTCCTCGCACACTCTCTATGTGGCTCAGTAGGCCTGCAGGCGAAGCGAAGAAAAACAGGAATATCATACGGTAGGTCCCCGTCCGCTCGAGGCATCGAAGCGAACAAAAAAAAAACCCCTCGTCGCACGTTGGAGGAAAACAAGGATGCCCCTTGTTGCCTTGTTGCCGGATTGGCTTTTGTCTAGTCGCACAGGTAACCTTGAAGAAGCGGTTGTCCCACCGGACTCGGTTGGACACTGTAATAATCGGTGTCCCAGGGCCCACTGCTTTGGTATGCGTGTACATTACACTCTCTGGTAAGATGTAATACCGCAGCCAAGCAGAGACAACACTACCCAAGTTCTCCTTTTTTGCGTTTCAACCAGCCGAACTTTTTCGCCACAATATCGATAGTCACCAAGTGAGAAAAAAAGGTGAATGGCGAAATGTGTCTGCAATAAACAAAACGGCAAGCACGACGAACGAGTAAGTGCAGTGCACTGCTATTTCTCGATGTTGCACACAGATTCCTTCGAGACGGTTCGATTTTGCACCGTAACCGGCACATTGCACACTTCCAAGCTGCTGCTGCTGCGGCTGCTGCCCGGTAGGTTCAATTTGGGTGGCAAGTGTGCTCGTGATTATGCTTTACTACTTTTGCCTTCTTTTCATTATCGTGTCTTGACTTCATCTTCTTCATCTTCTCGAGATGGCGTTTTTTTGGGGGCAGCAGCTGGGCTAAACGCACGTGAAGAGCCACGTCGAAGTGAGACAGCCGAGGGAAACCGGTCAGTTGCGGGGTTGAAATCTTGCACACGACCCAGTCACGAGACGCGCGCAACCTAATAATCACGCTGACCGAAAGGCGTCTGCGAAGACACACGCCATCGCACAACCACACAGATCTGCAAATACAAATCGCATCCGTAAGAGTGCGAGATACCGCCATACGGTGGTGTGTGGGAATTCTTTCACTTTCCATTGGTGACCGAGTACCGATCGGCGCGCCGAGTTTCCACGCCAAGAAAACCGTTACACACACATACATCCATCCCATTCACCAGCGCGCGAGTTGCTTAAGCAAGCGAACCTGCAAAAGGAAAACGAACCACACCATACGCGAAAGCGTCAGCGATCAACGCCAGCCAAAGAGCAGGGCGCGTGTACCCGCACAGTTATGTCATCATCATCATCATCGTCATGTTCCGTGGGGCTCTGGCAGCAGTAGCGGCGTCATCGAGACTGGTCCAGAAGAAACGGTACAACAACAAAAAACAAGAGGAGAAGTAATCGCGAGAGACAACAGTGTCCATAAAGGTGGGGACCCCCTCTAATATAGACACTGTGAGTGAGCGCTTTGGTTCGGTTGAAGACTATAAAATTCACAGACAGGTGTGCTGTCCTCAATCACGAATAGGAAATCACAATCCCAAGATGAGACTTGACCCAAGATTTACACCGGAGCCGGACAGTTTCCCTTTCATTTAGCGGAATGTTTCTCTCCGATGTTCATTCACTGTTCGCACCGAATCGTACGTCTTTCACAAGATCATTCACTTTTACCGATGATAACACTTGTTTGCTTCCTCTCATAAGCATAAAAAAACACACAGACAAGCATACATAAAGAGCGGGAGAAGAAGAAAATATCGGTTAAACACTGCGGTTCACTTCACCATATATACCGCCGTTGTGCAAGTGATTGTTGCAAGGAAAATGAAGGTCATCGGAAGGTAGGCATTAATTTCCCGGCAAAAGTGGAGAGAAAACACGCTGCAAATGTTTGAAGGTTAGAGTAAAAGGTCTTGCAAGCGGATCACTTTGCTTGACGCTTTTATTTTTTTCGTTTGTAGTATTTTTCAGCGACTGCTCACCTCGGTTTGAAAAGTTCGAATAGTAAGCAGGAACACACACCCGATGCCGACGGACGTTGGTTCACTTCTGATGGGTATCTCTCATCAACAATTCGCTCGACCGGGCATTGAAATCTTTCGTGTTCGTTCCGGTCCGTTTTCGAAATCGTTCTCGATGGTTTCGCTTCGCTTCTGGGGACGGTCGTGCTTTATCACATATAGTTGTGTTGCCAAAAATATAATACCCGCAAACGAGCACATGTTCGTTTGTAAGCCGTTTTTTCTTAAATGACAATTTATGTATCAGGCTAACAACCTGTTCTCTCAAGGTGTTACATTTGGCAAAATTAAAAACGTTTTAGCAAACTCGTAAAAGAGATGCAAATCTTCATGTGCAGCAGCGTTTAAAGCACAATTCACATCGTGTAAGTTAATTTGTGCGATAGTTTATGGCACAGTTCGCAGTGCCGGTGTTTAAACACAGAAAAAACACGCTGCTTTTATCACATCGAGCTAATTGCAGTTGTACCATCATCGGATAAGCCACCGGGCATGTGGCGCTGATGATGTACAAGCATGTTTAAATACAAATTTATTTCTCTCACATTTGTTGTAACAAAGCGCAGCCTCGTAAAGAAGATTGAGATTAATCGATAGCAACAATTTCAACTTGATCGTTTGATAAATCAATGCAGAAACACGAAACCGGAACGGTTAATTGATTAATTTTACGGTCCATCTAGTGTTTTTACCACGCAGAAGGCTAGGACCGGCAATGTTTGTCATTGGATCGGAAGGACAATATGCTATTCTTGTTTGCCTTACACAACGACTTGTGGTTGTGATCTTTTGTCGGATTTTTTTTTTGCTTTTGCTACCACTTCACAAAATTTTCACTTTTTCTGTTGTGATAGCTGTTGATAGTCGACAGAGGTTAAGTTTCAATGATTTAAGCTGATCTAAGCGTAATAAAAAAACGCCAAGGCACTATTTGCAAAGTGTGGAAAGAAATAACAGGTGTGTCTCTTGCAACAATCCTATTCTTTCTCGATCCTCGAGATCCGGACTGGCTGATGCGTACCGACTAGTGTAGGCTAATATTATTTTTAGTTACGAGATGAGCGGTGAGCTACGTCAAGGTTAAGGATTTGTACGAAAGGCTTGGTGCTGGTAGCTAATATCAAACATCTCCACTGAAACCGAACCGAGATGCTCACTGTACTGCCTATTTGCGCATAATCAGTGCTTCATTCTCGTCGCACTTTGTTTGATTATCACTTCGGACACGAGGATAAGTATGCGCGGTGTAACAAGTTGTGCGAAATTTTACCGACATGTGGTTTGTGCCATGCCACGTGTTATTGCTTTTGCTAATAAAATGTATAAACCTGTGAACACCTGGTAGAAAAATAAATCCATTGCTAAACACACAAATGTTCGACTGTGTTACATCTTTTACAAGGAAAGAAGATGGAACATTCCTGGAACCTGAATTTTATTGCGATCATCAGGTTTTATCGGTGCTATTCCTCATCCTCCAGGGCCATTAATACAAATGTTCTGGGTCGACGATCGTACAAAAACCTGATAAGCTTCATCTAAAAAAAGATAACAAAAAACCAAAACTAGTTTCTTATTCACAAGTTTCTACACACACACAGCTTAAAATTGGCAGTCATCAAAACACTTCATGAGCCTTAACAGGTTTTTTGGGAAGAATATCTCGTCTCGCGAGATTGAAATGCAAATTAATAGATCCGGGGTAAGGTTTACAAAAAAACTGTTATAGAACTAGCCAATACTATCATAGGACCGCCGTGTCGATCGGTTTCTTTTTTGGTTCATCAATATTCAGCGTTCCCCCGCACGCAACGGTGACATCCTCTTCTGCTTTTCTGTATCGTCGATCGTAGTGAACTTTCAAACGTGCGGCTTTTTTATTTTTGTTTTGCCGGTTTCAAAGTCAACGGGTACCAGCCCTAGTATATAACCTTAAAGAACAAGGGCATTCATTTCATCGCTGTGTTGGATGCAGTAGTCCAGCTCGACTGACCGAAATGGGCTGGAGAATTAGTTTTACTCGTATTACTACTCTTTTCTTTTAATTTATCATTAGGTGGCAATGTTGAAAAGTATTGTCCACATACATATTTGATAATAAACCAACATGGAATAATTACTAACAAATTGATTGTCCTATTTCAAACTTGTACCAAACAATAACGCTCAAGCGAGTAATATCTTTGTTACCTCAGGATGGAACTATTGTTTCAACGTGTAAAAATGAAAAATTGCTAACCTTCAAACAACAACAATCATGCTCCTCAACACTAGAAAGTACCGCTTTTGTCAGCAACAAAACCAATGTACAAAGCGTAAACAAACGCTGCCAAAATTGCTGATTGGAATCGAAAGTCAACAGACGCACTGTTGGAGTTGTTGAAAACGGTACGCATGATGATTGTGATGTCACTTTGGCAAACGTCAATGTAACACGGTGGAGTTTCTTCTCCGGAACGGATACCCTCCATCGTCCATAGTGAAATTGGAATGAAGCGTGACTAACGAGGTTTTAAGTGACGACGACGTACACGCGTGAATGGCAAAAATGCTAATGGGATACCCAGAAGAAAATGGTGGGAACCGTTGCTTACAGAAAATGGGATGAAAGCACATCTTTTTTTTAACAAATGAACTGACAGTCGAGCCGCTATAGTTTGCGTATCTCCTAGCATTTGCCTAATATGTCGTATGCTTCTCTACTCACCTTTGATCAGCAGTGGTTATTGCCTCATCGGTTCCACACGAGACACCGTGCCAGCCTCCGTAAAAGCGGAAAGCAACGGCAAGCACTAGCAGCAGTCAGATCGCGTGGTGGTATAGGAAGAACCTGCAATCTGAGCCAACCTTCTCGAGAGCCTTCTAGAGTGTTTAGCGAAAAAGTATTGGGGTAGTTTCGAGAAACGTTTACTCGCCAATGCTGCATGTAATGTACACGCCAGCAATGCAGTATGATGTAAGATAATGTTCGAGATCCGATTCGATGCTCATGGGCGTGCTTGGCAATCTCGCCGGACCAAGATAATCCATTACGAGGCGACCAAATGAGTGTGCAATGTTATTCATAAAATTACGCTCGGCTTACCCTCTCTCAAGCATGCTGCCAAACTGCATGAGCGATATTAAAAATTCATTCATTGTTAATTGCATCAAATCAGTGCATGGGGCATGAGGGTGATGATGATGGTCTCTCAGGCTAGACAGTTCAAAATGGACATGGCTATCGAAAACCAAAACATTCTCCACTACGAACTGCTGTGTGCAAAAGGCAACCACTGACTGAGTGACTTCGATCGACTTCGGCGGGGTTAACGCTAATTAGATGTTTGCATCGAATAGGAGCGGCAGGCCGCGACGGACACTAATAATCAGGTCGCTGGGCGCCGACACAATACTTTGGCGATATCTGGACAGTGGAATCACCCTCACGCGCGTATCGAAGGTGCAAAGGTTGATGGGATAAATTCCAAGTACGATACTTTCAATTCAAAGTGGGTTATTCAAACTGGAAAGACGTGGAAGGAAATAGAAATTATTGTTGAGTTTTGCTGATAGATTCAATGATTGCTATTAATGTTATGCAAATATTGAATCGCCGCTAGTATTAGCGCAAAAAAACAGTTTAATAAAATGGTTTTTAATGTTGCTTTACTTCCAAGCTACATTTGAGTGTTACTAGTTCTGGTTTTCTGCTAAATTCGCTGTTCTTTGTGTCGTATTGTCTTGGTGTTGACGGAAAAAGGCCACCACAGCAACAAGCACACACTCACACAACAGGCTAGCAATTTTTAAACCCATTGCCGTTCATGCACTACACCTCGTCATGCATAGTTTTAACCTGGTCGGTTTCCAAACAAACCCCGGTACACCTTCTCTGTACCACTTCTGCTCGTAATGACAAAAATTAGCGCAGTACGCCCAGGTTGGACGTATGGTTTTCCCCGTTTTCCACACCTCAGGGGCATTTAAAAAGAGATGGAGGCTTTACGCGTTCTTTGATATTTCTTTCGGCAATGCTTACGACAGACGTCGAATGCGTGAAAGGCGCAGAAACAGTAGGAACCTTGCGACACACACAAGCACACACTTCCTTGTTTGGTTGGACTTTGTTTGCCGAGTGCGAGTCGCCCCGTTTCATGTGCTTGTGTTTTCGAGGAAGAGGCTAACATAGGCAGACTGCCTGCGTGTGATTTTGTCCACAGACCGCACGAAAACCGGCCACCGTCGCCTGCTGCAAAAAAGCAGGGAGGCTTCCCCACCCCCTTGCCGGGGTGACGGTGTTGGGTTCCTTACTTGTCTTTTCTACCCTTTTCCCACCGGTTATGATGGTTCAATCTACCGTGCCGTGCCGTGTCACGCACGCAAGTCCATGCTCGCCGATAATTTGTCGTCGCCCGGTCCAGCCATACATGGATTATTATTTTTGCACGTATTTTCTCTTTCTGCCACTATAAGAGAGGCTCGTCGTGGATGGTAAAGTGACGTCAGTTCCTCGCACTTCTTCATCCACTCGTAAGGCGCAATAGAAGTGGATCTCTTCCTCCGCTAGCCAACTCGACGGATGGGTTAGGGGCAGTGCGCGTTTGTTGATATTTCCTCATTGAGAAATAATTTCTCGAACGTTCGTTCGCACGGTGCAACCTTGTACGCGTGGAGACCACGAGTGGAGGATTCCAACTGGTGGCAATAGCAACATAGAGCTTCCCTCTCGATCCACACACACCGGTGGCGGTGTTGTTTCGGAAATGGTTTCCATTCATACTGGTGCTGTCTAGTGCGCGTACATCATATGATTCAGGAAAGAAGCGGAGAGAAGTCTTCTTTTTTACATTTTTCCTTGCCATAAAATACCATCTTCTGCTTATGCGCGCTGCAACCAACCGACCAAACTAATCGGGGTCATCATTGCTCTATCAGCGTCGATTGACAAATCATGCACCAGGCGGTGGATTCCCCCTTTGGCATGTATCTGACGGAGCATTGGGTCGAATATGTGCCCGGTGGATATTTCCGATCTGACCTTTCGAAGATTGGTGGTTGGCCCTTGATGAGAGGCTTCGTTTTTTGAAGGTGCCGTACTGTGGACGAAGGCTGAAGGCTAGTAGGGTTGTTAGTGACTGAATTAATGCAGAGAATGTGGTTTGTTTCCTTTGTATAATCAAAATCAAACGTTTCCGCAGCCGAAGTGTAAGTTCATATGTTGGTGGGAAGTTATACTTCTATTATGATAGACGTGATAAGCTTCACCGATGATAGTAAATGGTTAGATAAATAAGACGTATCAGTGGCGTTTAAAGCCGTTGTACTGGGGTTTAAAGTATTGTAAACCCGTTCACCGATAAACCCCTTAATAGATCGATCATATGGACACGGTTGTTTCCGGATTTATTTATCATCAGCCAGATAAAGCGAGCAATGATTCTTACTTTACCCTCACACCCTAATTCTGTTAATGTTTCCTTAAAACCAAAATCGCGCATATGTGTTTGAAGCACATGTTTTGATACGCGATAACAGTGACGTGCGCGCCTAGGATCAAAGTCTACACTGGCGAGTATTCCCTCTACCTTGACGTTGATTCATCGTAGCTTTGCGTCTTTGGAAGAAGAGGCAACAGCCTTGAACAGACACTTCGGGACGGGTGTGTGAGTGAGCAGCGTTTGGGATCTTTGCAGTTCCCGTTTACGTTTGGTTGCGATTTAACGTGCAGCAAGTTTGAACACCGTTTGAATGTGCACCCACACACACAGGCAAGATGATGCGCGGATGGCGTGGCAGATGGTGCCAAATAATTGTGCAACAAGTTTCTCGATCAGAGGAGTCTTAATGGTAGTGGTGTCTGTTGACGATGCGTTTTCCGCGGGAAAAGTCAGTCATACGGGCGGTGAATCATGTGGCTGTGTTTTTTTTATTTACATTGCGCTTAAGCACTTGTCTTCCCCGTCCAACCCTCAACATAGCGTTTACGTACTCATCTTATCAGCATGCTGAAAGGGGTTATTCATAATTCGATTACTCACTAACCGTACGATTTATCAACGGAAAATAAAAAGAAGAGGGGGATGGTTAAATGACCACACGCACACATAGTGATACACTGTTTTCTTACGGTTGCCGCGCCCCGCTTCACTCTCCTTGCCGTTAATTTTTGTTTTTTTATGCTGTAAGGGGCCAATCACAAAACGCGCTTCAACGGTGTTTTATGGAGTAGACAGTTTTGGAAATCGATACATGTCGATTTCCCACTGCGTTTTGTGGGACAGAGTATGTGGTACGCACACCAATACATTCTCACAGTGGTGATAATGTTCACCTGTTTCGCCGGTCTCTTCCAGCCACAGTTCTCTCGTACTGACCCATTCAATACAGCACTGCAGTACCGTGCGAAGCAGTAAGTTTTCCTTCACTTCCGTCGCTCCGTGCGGTACGCGCACCCATGGGATTGGGATTTACTTTTGGACCGTAGATGGGCATGTGATGAGTTTTTGGGGTCTACTATCGATAAGCCTCTACTATCTCCCTGCCATCAATCGTGAGCTATAAAAAATATGAAGCTGATACACCTATAATATGCGTTCCGCATCGTGTATGACGGCCGTGAAGGCCTGTCCATACGAAGCACGGCATAAATGCATGACCTGCTGAAACTGTACTTGCGTTCGGTTACACGTTGCTTTCCATTTAGCAGTACGTGATGCGGAGAACAGCGTCTTCCAGTCTTCAAACTTCGCTTGCCACGATCGAATGCAGGACGAAAATGTCCTCGGAAGGTGAATGCTGATGAAGTGGGGCCAGCAGATTGTTTGTTCGATTGTTTTCGAAAGCCCGTCAACTGCATCCTGTGACATTGTAGACCGAGGTGTACGATGTTAGGAAAACGGGTCGAACGAGGTGACAAGGAGCGCTGATTCGTTCTTTGCAGTGTTCGAGAGTTGCCCCAAACTTGAAGTTGTTGTTGGGTATAGCAACAACAGCACAGGTGAAGAAAGTATGCAAACCATACCGCGTAACTGTGACAGTAGGCCATATGATGATGGGCAAATGGTATCTAGATTTATCCTCCGTCTCACTCTAACTACAGGTGGCAAGGTGGCGCGTCATAACAGCTGAATTTGACGCGCTCGGCATGCTCCTTTTGCAGCTGTGTCAAAATAGATGATGTCACAACTCCGGATGATATTTGTCCGATGTGTCTTTGCTGTTATCTTGCATTATGTACGCATTAGATACTCGGCACGTCGCTATTCACAATCAGCAGAAGAAAAACCATCTTTGTTACATGCAGTTCGAATAGAATCGTACGGATTCCGTTTTTTCTTTTTTCCTTTTTTTGGGAACATTCGGCAAACAACAGCCGGCACAACGAACGAACGATTTACATTCAACATTCCGCTACGCGGCGTACTATACGCACACCATGCTGCCATACACTGTACAAGAAAACTTACTTGTGGTTGCACCGTTTGATCGGTTTGCTGGTGTTGGAATACAAAACCGAAGAATTTCCCGATTCAATGAAGACAATTTAGCCACGGAACACGGCATTGGGAATGCTAGCGCCAATCCGAGTATCGAACTCGCGCGCTGTAAACTGCGGGACCATACACACCCATTCGCAAGAAGATAAAAACGCCGAAAGTGCGTTCTGTCTCCATCTCACTTGCACGGCCCGCTACGATTGTGAGAGCGGTGCGACAACAAACTGTTTTCTTAACCCGAAGAAAAACTACTTCCACTGGCTAAAATTAGCTTGCAGGAAACAAACCATTCGCGTTAGGCGAATTGCCACCTAGAAAAGCACGGAGAAGAAACAATCGAGACTACCACACACCAACAATCGAGGGTCCACGCGTACAACAACACTACCGTGAAACTTTCTTTCCCAAAACGGGAAAGTACAACATCGCGCCACATGGCAGACGCTAGATATGCGGAGCGCTAATTGCATCAGGTTGCTGCGTTTCGCAATCGACAGAACATTGCAAGAACAATACATACAATCGGGGAGGAATGATCATGCTGCACCACAGAAGTGAGCTCGGGTTGCAAGATAGGCGAAACAGCGGATAGAATAACACAGATCCTTTCGCCAATGGATAAAAAACGGCTCGCAATATTATAACTTATGGGCGGAAAACACTGCTGATGCTACTAGGTTGTTGATCTTTATGGGCCTATTATAAAAGAACCTTTATCGTTCCAACGGCTACACACCACCCTTACATCTGAAGCTGCAAGAGAGTGGCCAATTGATCGGTCACATTTCGCAGAAACCATGCTAATAATCGACGATAAATCACACCATCCAAAATCAACATATTTGGCGGACACAGCGATATAATACGAACACACTCGAAGGGAAAAATCACACAAGTCACGCACGCACGAAACACACAGCAGCTGGTCAGTGAGAAGCGAATCGGGGAAAGCTAAACCAACGATCATCCCTACCAACCAGAAGATATCCAGCAGAATTTGTTTAATTTCAGCAAACAGAAACTCACTATTTTACGCTGAGCTGCGGCAAATCAATCCTTCGGCAGGAGCGCGAGCAAAACACGTCCGAACTTTTCAAGCGCTACTAACACAGTACGGTTCGAGCTTGCGATACGCTATGTGTCTTTGCCCGTTTGTTCACCGACCAGTGCCGAACAATCGGATCATCTGTCAGTTGTTTCGATGTTGACAGGACTGCCGGCGGCACTATGAGCTATGGACGTCGGACACATTTTGAATGTTTAATTTTTTTCCCTCCAAAAACTAGCAATGCAAATGCGCATGGAAACAAAAGATTTTGTAGAAAATTTACAATTAGATAAACTAAAATATAGGCTCTCCGTCGGGACAATCCAAAATACAAAAATAAAACATGTGTAGTTAAAAAAAATTAAACCAATGTTGTACGATATGAAAACCCGTGTAGAAGTTAAGTAGTAAAAGGATAAAATAGAAGAAAAATAGGAAAAACCTATAAAAGAATTTGTATTTCAATTTGCTCGTAATTTGATCAGTGCCTCTGTTGTCAAAAAGGTGATCAAATATGGATCCATACACATGGCATTTTTTGTACATCATACAGGGGTGCTCAATCTGTAATTCGAAAATCATGTTTAGGTTTTATAATATTTTTGTTTTACTGATTTCAATTTAGTATTACTAGATGCTTTTAAAAACAACAACCAAAAATGCAATAATAGATTGAAAAAAACTATTAAAATCCGTTGGACTTGGGCTGATTTTAAATTGGGAAGGCTATCGCTATCGGATTTCGAACATTGAATTCAAATTTTTAGATGTATTTCGGAACAGTCAAAACCATCCAAATGTAATTTTGTGGATGCATCGGAATAAAACGTGGTTTGCGATGTAATTCTGAATGTGAATCACTATCCATTAATAATATTTAATAGTAATATTTCATATAAATTTTTGGATATTTAAAAAACATTTCGATTTGAATATTACAGGCTATTCTATACGTACTAATGATAATCTGTGAAGACGTTCATCAGGAAAGGAGGTTTAGTATATTTATATAAATACAAAAACTAAGTCCGACTCACTCCTAGTATTGTGGCCATATTTGATACTCATCTATCCAATCCGTTTAGAACGTATTATAAACGTATGATAAAGTACCACATCAAAAGAAAGTTAATTATAACTGTGATGAATCGTCGCCTAGCACAGCTATATATAGATCAATTGAACAAAATACGCCTTTTGCGGATTATTGCAAGAATATCAATAAGAATGTTTATTGCATTTTGAATTATTGTCAACAAAGTCCTAACATTTAATGTTAATATCACATGTATTGTCCTGCCACCTTAATACCGTAACGACCATTGCATCCCTGTTTGTTTGTCAGTAAGTACACCAGCATCCCTTGAAAAAATTAGTACTAAAATACGAGAGCCAACATGTAAGTAATTCTAGATACTGTCGTTTCGCTCAAACGAGTTCGTAACCGAAAATTTCTTCTAAGTTATAATCAAAATTTTTAAAATCTTCCTCATAGACTAAATACAACCGTCTCAGGGTCTCCGAAGGAATGTCGTTGAAATAGTGCATCAAGCGTTCCCGTGTACTAGAAGATTTGTACACCATCGGAAAGCTCAAACTATCTGCTCCGGCAAGATGGAGTGCTAGAGAGGAATCATCCGTCAACGTTTCATATTTGCCTATGACATTGTAGTGGATTAAGCATGGGTGGCAGAGATGCGAAATCGGTTCCCAGTGTTCATTGAATGACAAATTGGCACTTTTGCTCAACTCCGGCGTTAATAAGTACTGTATGAATTCGTTAAACGTTACATCGTCCGCATACGTGAGTGATTCGTTTGTAGCATGTAGTCGAAACGATTTGATAATTGTTCTTCCAATGCGTGCCTGTAGAGAGAGAGAAAGCCAAAATGTTACCGTTTATTGCATACAGTCTGCATTTCTGAATTTGTCCGATGGCATTACCTGGAAGTATTTGGCACTTTTAGTGTTTCCCTCCAACTTGTTACGAAAGGCTGACAAAAGTCTTTCGAACGGGTGGCGCACCAAGACAAATCGATTATAATCTGATAGCACAGCCAATTGTTCCTTATCGCTCAATGATTGGAACGTTTCAAACATGCCGGACGAATGTGCCACATCAGCAGGAATTTCTAATGGATCCGTACCGTTCCATTTGTTAATCAATATCATCATTACACGCTTCCAGTTCGTGCAAGCGACCTGTAAGATGTATAAGAGTTAAATTTAGACAACAATAAAAACAATCTGCTTTGAAATTGGACGTACCTTTGGAACGTAGCAATACAGAAACTTATGGTCACGATCGATTAGCAGATGGTCGGTGGAAATTTGCCTTAGTTGTTCCAACCGCTCCAAAATATCATCCGTATTATTGTACTGGCACGCCTTTTGGAGAACATCTTGGCGGTATAAATTGTGCGCTTGTGTCAGCTCGTACTCGTACTCTTTGTACCCGGAAGTAAGAATAGAATTGCTCGCTTCTTCCGTGGGCCAATCACTAGCTTCCAGACACGAAAGAAGCAAGACGAAAAACATAACCGCTTTCCACGTGACACGCATTTTGAATTTCACTACAATGTTGCATTAATATGAAGGAAGCTATATTTTAACTCGAATAGAAACAAATGCAGTTCCTTTGGTCATCGGTGTATCGTTTGGATTGTTGTTGCGGATGTATGCCTTCACGCAGTCTACATACTTTCAGCAGGTACTTCGCACATTGCTGCTCAGGTGATTTGTTTACATTTCAATGTCATAAATAACATGTCATCTTCCAGCTATGCCATACCATTAGCGGAGAACAAGAAAGCAGTGTAAATTGTATTGCTTTAGGACAATTCACCATATTTCGTTGGCGACAAAAATATCTCTTTATGTAAAATTACCTGTTCTCAAGTTACACGGTACACCAACTTTCTAAACAACCGGAAAACAACACTGAAACAGAATACAAACGAGAGGTCAGGCAACAATTTTTCCCGACTGACATGTTGGATTGTACGACAGTTATGACAATAGAATAATTGGTTTTTGCTATGAACTGTTGTCGAAAATTGTGAAATACTGACCAAAATTTACTTCGTTTCAGTACGTGCGCTTTTCATATTTTAAAATAGCAATCCATTTTTAGTCTCAATAATTACATTCGCTCTTACATTCAGGGACACAAATTGACTGATTTGAAGTTATTTTTCATTCCTAAGAATATTCTTAAACAAGGCGCAATTTAGCTACAAATACAATACACGAACGAATGCCAAATTAATATGCTTTATTGAAGCAATTTACAATTATTGGTAAATGGTATTTGCGTAATATTCGTTCAAATGCTCACCAAAGCACTCTTATACACTAAATTGTGAAAACACTGAAAAGTTTTCAGTAGAATTCATGAAGGTGTAAAACATTAAACGGAGGATACAGTTTTGCACTATCTGCTTGGTTCATCGCCTGTGCTGACATCTGAAACAAGCGCAACAAAGTGTATAGAATGGAATGAATAACCCAATGGAAACTATTTTGCTTTTGCCGGGAGTACTTACTTTTACCATCACAAGCAACGATTTTGACTTTGTCCACCCGGGCAAACTCGTGTACTTCTCGAAATTCGACATCGTTCAACATCAGCGTCCATACGTTGTCACAGAAACGGTAGGTGTTGAGTTTGGCTGCTTTGAAGGTAACACGGGACTTTACCCGATTCGACAGTGCCGCGTTAATGGATTTATCGAACTGCACCAAAACTCGCCCAGCTAATTGTGGAGTGATTTGTCCGTACTGGAAGAAACAGCGTAACGAAATGCCGCTCGTTAGACGGTGATATTGTGTACCATATGGTTTTATGATACGATGCCATACGATCATACCTGAATCAGCTCGTCCAGGCTCTCCTGCAGGGTGTTGCCGAGTGTAGTGTTCCGATACAGCTGGTACGACATGTTTGCTTCCTAGAGAACTGTTATTACCACTAGCAGCGTTAAAATTGTGGGATCCTTCTTGCCTTCGGTACTTTTGGGGTTTTCCAAAATGAAGCAGCTTCGCAGAGTGAATGAAAAAATCAAAACACTACAAATGACAGATGACGTCAGGGTTAGTCAAGCGTTGACATCAGAAAATTAGGAACGATGTGCTGCTGCATGGGCATTATATTTCAAACCAGCCGTTAGGATCATTTTTTTGTACTGAAAATTAGGTTTGATTTCGATGGTTGTTTTCAATAAAAGGTGATTTTTTTTATAAAAGGAGTATTGAGAAAATATCAATATTTATTTAGCTACAAATAACTGATCAATCGAAATAAGTATCTATAAAAAATTAATAAAACATACTGAATTAAAAAAAATGCTGTTATCGGTAAATAAAAGTTAAAACAATAACCTTTTCTAACCCAACTCTTGAGTTTTAGAGAGGCTATCAGCACAAGAAATAAAGCGCGATCTACTTTTCTTTATTTAAAATAATCAAATTCTTATTTAGAAACTCAATCATTATATTGACCGTTTGAAATTCCTTCTTTAAAGTTTCCGTTCAGCTTTATTTACCGGCAACAATTCATAAACACTACTACTACTCGTCCTCCTCTCTTCCACCCATTAGTCCCATTGCATTATCTGCTCACCACCGTACGCCAAGCTACGACGAATGGTAATGTGATACCTTTCTATTGCTTTCTGATCACGCACTGTCTAAACTAAGAGAAGGACGGCGGCAATGGTAATGATTGTTTGCCAGCACCGTTTATGCCTTTGCCGGGTACCGAAAGTGCTACCAGTCCATTAGTGGGAAGAAGTTCATTTTCAAAACCCCGCCGAAACGAATACCTTTTTCCCGCAGAGACGGAATGGTATGTGAATAATGCCCCTCATCTCGTCCGAGCGAAATAAGTTTGTCACGCGGAAAGGTAATCGGTTGGTTGGTGTGCGTTGGGAGTGATTAAAAATAAACGAAAACATTTCGGAACTCGTGAATCCGCGCTTATCCATGATGGACGCGGTGTCCAGGAATCGACCACGGTTTTCGGTTCGGAGTGGGTGCAAACAGATCCAAAGTCACTCGCTGATGCTTCGTTTCTTTACAAATGCTTTTTCGTTTACCTTTGTTTCGATTCAATCGCGGGCACACGGGGCATGTTTATTTTGGACCATAAATGTCAACTTGGCCCGCTGCCGGAAAACAAGAAACGAGCGAGGAAATAAGGGTCGGAGGATGTTGACACCATAGAGGACAAAAAAAAGAATCCTTCGCCTACGGTTCGCCTCAATCGCGGGGCATCGGTGCGGGAAGGAACACTCAGGCAACGGGTAGCGATCACACGGTTCGATGAAATTAATGACGTTGACAGAAGGCAACGAATCTTTGGTAGCCGGTATCGAGTCGAGGCTAAAGATTTCCTTCCGAAAAAATACCTTCCCCAAACAATGCAACCGCAACAGTTCCGCTGGCGAGATATTGGTACCGGAAGGCCCTTCGATTGCTTTTTTTCTCTTCTTCCTTTTCTCCAAGGGACCCAACAGAGAGTGAATGGAAAATTCGCTTTTTTCCCACCGTGTCTGCTGTCGGTCGTTATTTTCGGTTTTTAATTGAAATGAATGTTGTCCGGGGTCGTCTTGCCGAACGTCCGGATTCGTGACTGACGCAGCTGGAGTAATTTTAAGATTTTTCCACCTCAACTAACTTGCTGTGGCTGTGTAGGGGGGGTGTTTCGGATACGTTTGCACAAAACAGGGAACGCCTAGATTGATGACGGTGACATACGGTGACGGTACGATTGTAGGATGGATGGGATGGCAAAAGATTTGCTTTCAATTATTCATCAATGCGCGTGTACCTACCGCCAAGGCACGTTATCAATCCGAGGAGTTTGATGGCGTGCGTGTGTGTGTGTGTTTTTTATCCTCATTTCCCTTTGGTCCGCTCCAGTAAAACTTATGTTTATGTGCGTACGTATGCGTGGAAGGACAAATAAAACCTAGCCCTGCGGAAAACTCTGCACCGAGCACCTACGCGATACAGGCGATGTGCCTCCAGCTGGACCAATAAAGATGAATAAAAATAAACATAAATAGCGACCGGGAACGCTAAGCTTCCGTGGAGAAGTGGAGAAACAAGAGGAATCGTAAAACACCGTTACACAGAGGGAGAGCGAGAGAGAGAGAGAGACGAATTACAGCAGCTAATCAAGCGAAGAACCGAATATTAGTACAAGTACCTACAGGGCTTACAACAATAGAAAGAAGTGCTCAAGACGGCAAAGGAACGCGCCGAAACGACTCGAGTAATTAATCTTCAATTTATTTGACATTCCCATGCTCCGTGCATTGTTCCACAATTTTGAAGAACAATTCTTAAGACGTTCGTCACAAGCACACGAAACACGAAATGGTTGTGTAAGGAAACACGATTCATTAAAATTATATTCTCTACTTTTCACCGCTCGACGAGCGTTCAGACATTTTAAATTATGCGCCCGAATGCATGCAATTAAATGTTTATTTGGCAAACGTTTATTTTTCACCATTTTTAATGATTTCTGCAACACATTCTAAATGTCTGAAGGTTTAGCATTGCAAAATTGGTTCATCACCCTTCTTCAATTGGTTGTGGAAGTCATTTCGATTGGTTGAACACTCCCATGGACATCGCCGTTTTGTATGTCGTCCTCGGGGTGTCGGGATGTCGGGATGTGTGGATGCAGCTGGCCAAGATGTTGTTGTTTGTTTTACGAAAAATACGTATTACCGGCAAAGGCATCGAGAAGCATCCGTTGTTGTCCGCTCGTAAAAGTGCATATACACACACACACAAACGATGGAAGAATATTAAGAGGCGCTTACGATTCGTTTATGCGTTGTTTTTGGTTCTCGATCGGTATATGGTAAAGATGTGATGTGGTCCCGAATGGTGAAAGATAAATAAAACCAAACTGATTCCTTTCGGTCGCTGTACGTTTTGTGTTTGTACGGAGCAAACAATTGAAGGGAACACAGTAAAGATGTTTCGGGATTCGAATAGCTAACTTACGATTCGTGTCTATTTTGTTTCGACAATTGTTAATTTAGCCATTGTAGCTTTATTGTAAGAATATTTGTATATTTGCATCTATTCGTGTTGCAGCCAGTTAGTTTTGATAAAAAGTCGAATGTGTAAATAAATTTAGATAGCCGAATATGAATAAATATGAAAAAACAGAATCAGAAGAATATTGCTTTCTTATTGATTGTATATTGGTTTGTTGTTGCAGGTCTTCAAATTCAAAATTTATTTATATTTTTAGAAACAGCTAAAAGAATTATGAAAAATTTAGAACGACGACAACGGCAGATAAAGGCGATAAAAATTAAACCTTGTTCAATATGCTCCACTAAAAACATCGCTCCAGAGACACTTACAAATCTGTTCAATAAAAACGACCCCAAAACAGAACGATCATTCGAATGGGCACAAAAGAGAGACAAAGAGAGAGAAAACGCGTGGAAACAACAAAACTTCAACTGGCAGCAAATGTTTCCTAGCCAGTGGAAAATCCATCTTACGGTCACATTCCTCCCCCTCCCCCTAACACCCGGCCACCCCTTCCCCTTCTCTAGCGGTACTTAAAATAAACAGCAATCATTTCGGTCTGTTATTATTGGGTGTCGGGTTTGTGTTGCCTGCGTGCCAGCGGTCTAGTTTTGGGATTTGTTTTTCTTAATTACAAACTACTTAAGCGATATCGATTGTTTTGCTTCTCGATTTTGACAGCGATATCCCGGTTCGTCACATTCATGCGCTCCCGCGTAGGGAGTGGATCGCGCAGAGCAGTAAATCGAACACCCGTCCCTCGATCGTAGCTATTCGTCTTATTAATTGTGGGCGCCAAACGTACCTACAAACGCCAATTTCGGGTGGTGCTGGTGGTGGAAGGTGGTTTTTGGGGGAGATGGTTGATATCGCTTGCCGCACTTTGCTGGTCAGCCA
Source organism: Anopheles longipalpis (assembly GCA_016170015.1). Taxonomy (NCBI): domain Eukaryota; kingdom Metazoa; phylum Arthropoda; class Insecta; order Diptera; family Culicidae; genus Anopheles; species Anopheles longipalpis. Next base: position 14,900,960 of record CM028104.1, on the reverse strand, counting down.
GGCTGTGCTGAAGGAATGATAAATTTAGTTTCAAGCCTGGCTTCTTGGTTGGATTTCCTTGCAAGAGGAAATAAATCATTTCTTTAATTTTTGTTTGTCATTTGTCACCGCAGCAGATTTCCGTGCATCCGTCCTCGAGGAGAGATAGAGAACCAAGGCCACGGATTCGAACATGGTCTCACGTTTGTCTTTCCGCGTTTTGTCCCATGCGTCTCACCCTACCGAAATGGGGTTTTGATGCGGCAAAGGAAAAACTATCCGAATTAACTGCAGCTCAACAAGAGCCACACTGGAGTCGACAGCATTAGTAGCGGAGGTTGTAGTGGTGATGAAGCGGTGGCAGGACTGAATGAAATGAATTATGGTTCCGTAGGTCGTTAAACGGAGTAGCGCATTTGAAGGCAAACGGAAAAACAGGTGTTACGCGTAACAAGGTTAGTGTGGGACAAGCGAATAGAACCAGCGTACGATATGCGGAGTGATAGGTTGTGATAGGAAAAGCGCCGGAAAAGCCAATGTGCAGCCCAATGTGCTGTGGAGGCGGTCGACGCCCGTGTTGCCCTACGGATGTGGCTGCATGATGTGTAACGATTTGCTTTTAATGTGTTTGATGTTTGACTTTGTTTTTATGATGGCATTTATCTCACTGCAAAGCTTACCGGTTAAGCTGGCTGCGGTTGTTTGCTGCACTGTGGTGGCCGGATTTTTGCTGTTGTTGCTCTCCATTACATCCCGCCCATTGTTGGGCTTTGTGATCGATTTCTCGATTGGTTTTATATTTAAAATGAGTTAGCTGATTTGTTTTAGCCCTGATGTTGATTTAATTAGAGGTTATCAAATGAACAAAACCAAAAAAAAAGAAAAGAAAAAAGAAGTAACTGACATGATGTCGTTAAATTAATAGATTTAGCAAATGTATTTTTCACTCTCTTCCACTCTCGTAAATGCGTAAATATGGTTTAAAAATTAGCCATTTAAAAAAACTTATTAAAATTGATTGTATTTTCAAAATAAAAAAGCGGTTTTTTGTTGAAAAAATAACTACGACAGTTAATGGTTATTATCATTATTATAATCACAATATATTAGGAAAATTTAGTTGGATTGCTCCCTTTGAGGTGGCCCGATGGTGTATGTAATAAATGACGCCGGTTCCTCACGACAGAACCGCTTATCAAATCCCATCCGGACCGTATCAAAGACTGACTATCCGGCTACGTTCCAAAAAAAGTCTGTAAGCCAGAAATGATCGCTGTGATCCTAGCGGTCGTTGAGCCAAGACGAGAGAGAGAGAGAGAGAGTTGGATTGCTCATTCCTGTTCTAGAAAAATGTTTTCTCTTACACGATGGAAGACAATTGCACACATTATTCTTTTGAAACAAATTTATAATACAAATCTGTAATTACATTTCCATCCCAAATTAACTTCAATTCTCATCAATCAACAATTTCTCATCTTTCAAGTTCTATGTTCAAATTCATTACTACCAACGTTCAATTCTACTCATGCTTCACCGAATTTCGATATTCTACTGTGCCGACTCTACATTTTTTGATAACCGACTTTACATTACTCATTTTATTAGTGGGAAAAAATAGTTCTTGGATTCTGCTACATTTTTTATAGCTCTTATCTCCTCTGAAATGAAAAGTTTCAAAAATAAATAAATATTTGTATGTTATATGTAAATAGTGAAATGGAAATCCTGCTCTAATTTACTTTTTATTCATTGTTCCTCAAAGTTTTGTAAACAGTTTATAATTTTGCTTATAGTTTTGGTTACTGTTTATAGTTATTATGCCCATTACAGTAATAATCTTTAATCGCAAATAATAAAAATTAAAACCATATTATTTTTACAATATTGTATTCATTTAATTATTGTACATTTTATGTTTTCTTTATATGTAAAATCTCTTTTGTTTATTTTTTTTTCATTTGTAGTTCTTATACTCAGCTTTGACTTCAATGACTCATTGTTGGATAAAAAGTTCTGTGCATTAGAACCGTATAAATTGTTGTTATCCTCGAACTTCAAATTGTAGAAAAACTAATCATATTTATCACAATTTTTTATGCATCCCGAATTAAAACTTTTTTAAAGCCCGAGTTATTAAATTTGAATTAAAATCTATGTTTAGCATTGCAATTGATGGGCATTTTATTCCTATTCTATGGAAAAAAAACAATCGTTAAAAAGTTAAGTAGTTTAACTTAAGCAAATATTATTTTAATCATATAAGAATCGAAATCATAAAATAATCAGAATAAGCCTGTTGTTTAGCAGAATTTTTATAGAACAATTGAACATTGACACACAGAAAACAGAATATTGTTACTTTAAATATGTAGTGTTTTATTTCACTGACAATAATTGTTGATAATTAAGTCACACGGCCGTCCTAATGAAAATAAAAAAAATTACAATTACAATTACAAGTATTACTCATTATAAATTATAAGATTTAGAGTTGTTTAGTAAATTTATTTAAAATAAACCTTTCTGCAAGTTGCACAAAACAACCCAAATAATGTGCATTTGTCGCGAAACATTAATTTAACAGCGAAGTTACACATTTAGCCCTGAACACCAAGTCCCGTGTGCCGAATGTTTTGATTTTGTTTTGCTTTCTGTGTTATGTCTCTCGGGAGCTGGAGGGAACGATGTGTTTTTCCTTCGTGCGCTCCATGGAAATCGGTCACCCACGGTACGAAAACCCGGCGTGCGTATACGCGATAACAGCTCGGAGGAAAACTCACCCAGTTCGTGATTCGCTTCGTGAGTTCGGGACGTGCGAGTGCGTGAAAATAAAAACATGCGAAAGGCATGCTCGTCGATCGTGGGGCCGAGCAGCCGAAATGGTGACCGTCGAAAGTCCGTGAGTGCCGATGCTCGGGTGTGGTTCGTGCCATCAGGCAGGTTCGGCTACCGTAAACGCATCGGATCGGATGGATGGCGGTTCCGCTGGATGGGAACTCAGCGTAGGCAGCTGCTTTAGTCTAGGGACGTTTTGTGTCAAGCGAACAACAGCTCAGATCGCATACGTTGCGGTGCGTTATCTGCAGGTTCTTATCGAACGATAATCCCGGGATATAGTTCTACCACGGAACGGTTCTGGATTCTGTGGCCTGTGAGGTGTGTGTATGAATTTTGTGGATAAATGGTAAATCGTTGCTTTCGAGCGGTTTAGCTCCACACTTTGCTAAGGTTTATTGGTAAAACTTTGTGTAAGTACAAGCGTAAAAAATATAGCAATTGATGCAAAAGTGTGTCAAACCGGCTTAGTGAAATGACAGTTTAATTTTTGGCGCCAAGTGGTGCAGTAAATAATTTTATCGGCAGTGCGTCCAATGAGAATGGAATTCTTTTCGATTGAGTTTGTGAAACAACCGGGAATGTGAAGCGAAAATTAAGATCCTTAAACATTAACAGAAAAATTCTTATACGTGAGTGTGTGCGTAAAGTGTGTTAAAAACAAACCGTTAAACAGGATCACCCTTGCGTGGGCAGCATTCGGTACGAAAGCGTCATCCTGTGTGAGGACGCAGCAGCGACACAACGTCGCAGGTGGATTTTCAATAAATAATCCTTAATTATTCAGCACAATTTACTCAATGAAATGGTTAGCGGTGAACGAATCCATTTAAATTTTATAATAATGTAGATTTATGGAAACCCCCCCGTTTCTGGACCAGTGCATATTCGGATCGGATTTTTCAGCCAGCTGCGGCCACGCCAGCTGCAACTCGCGACGTTGGTCGAACGGGGCTCCGGTTTTTACTGTTGTTGGCGTAAAAAAAGAGAGTGCAACATTGGTGTGAAACCCATTACGCTACGAGTTGTGCGCGCGTGTGCGTATTGAGTTAAAGGGCAGATAGTAAATTAAAAACGGATACAAATCCATTTGTGAAAAGGAAAGCGTACGGCAAGCAGTAGGGCGAAAAAAAGTGAGCTGGAAAAAAAATAGTTGTGCAGTGATATTGAAATCACGCCCGCGATGCTCCCCGATGCACACCCGGTGCGCTAGTACAAAAAGTTGCCATCACGAATAAAGCACAGGAAGGATATACGAATGTGCACCGTGCCAAATGTGCTATAAAATGAGCCAGACGAATGAAATCATTGGCTAGTCATTAAAAGCGGGGCAATTTGTCGTGGTGTGCGTATTTGTATGTATGCATAACCCTCAGTGGGCGTGTACGTGTGTATCAGTGTGAGTGAGTGTGTGTATGTGTGCGTCCTTGTGCAAATCCGTTAAGTGAACCGAGTCATCAACAACATTCTACAACGCGCGAGCAAGTTGCGCAAACGGAAGTGTTCGGGACACCGATTCGAATCTGTTCTCTCGCGGGAACGGATACAGAATAGGAAGGAACGATCACCGGCGGCATTTACAGGTATGGTACAGCCGGATAGTGCGGCCACTGAGAATTGTGCAAATGATGAATAATGAAAAATTGATTGATAATTATCGCGAGCATTCAGCCATTGGCTTTGGCCGATGCAGACATTGGGCGTACTGCACCGTTCGTACGTGAGCATGATTTTAACTTTTGAGCGGGTTTTATTTAAATCACGTGTCAGTGCATAATGCTGAATGGTAATACTTTTATCAGGATATTGCGGACAAGATAAATCTTAATTAGTTCGTTTTGTTGGGCATACGAAGATGTGTCTTAAGGACTCTTCCTCATAATACATTATAATTTTTAAACCAAATAATTTAGAAAATGATAATTCGTTGGGTCATTTAAACAAACTTGTTAAATGAGTAAAATTATAATAGTATCTCGAATTTCGGCGTATCTTCAATATGGCATACAGGCGTTTATACAGGGAAGTTATAGAGTAGATTCCATCTATTTTGCTCTCAATGAATGTAGTATTTCAGGTAACATTTTCGAAACAAATAAAATACAACAAATGAAAAATTTATTAAAAGCATGGAAGTTATAACAGAGAATCAGAAAGGATTACATGTTTTTCCACCCTTTTCGCTTGAATTTTGTACAACAAAAGCACTAAGCTTTTAAATGTCAATTTCCGTGTACCTGGTAATTCAACGACTAGCTGTGTTTGTAATGATAATCTGGGCGGCTCCATTTTAGTGGTAAGGGCGTCAGTGTTCACGTTACAAGACCGCTAACTCAGTTTTACTCGGCTTAAGGGTAAAAGAAATAGTCGATAGCAAAAATAAAAAAGAACTTCCGACCTAGTAGTGCCAACACAAGGGATTGAGGGATAAATCTGAATTGTTGTTTCTTCTTCTCCTTTGTCATTCATGTCTAACTTCTGTATGTCTGAGACAAATCTGATATATTCTAAATAATCGTAGTCTTGCGATTAAAGAACCGTAGACTTAATCGTGGCTTGCATTCAGATTGATGGTATTATTAAAACATGTACACCCTGCCCAGACATGCCAGATGGACATTGTTTTGAGATACGAGGAGCTACAACTAAAATCCTTAAAGCACAGGAAAAATAAAAGTATGTTCATTTGTAGAGCAATTTTGCTCTTTATGCTGATCGTTTTAATAATTTTTAGTATCTCAAGCCTGGGGTGATCATATTTTCCGTTGCTTTGTTTTTGCTCTCTATCTAATAAAGATCATAACGGTTTGTATCACTATTACCGGGGGGAAATTTTCCACGAAACTTTTATCTACAGCTAAATGCCTCACACAAAAACATACATCGTAAATTCTTCCTTTTAACTGACTGCTGTTTGTTGTACCATTTGATAGCTAGCTTTATGAAGTCTGATTTCCACACTCGCAAGGGATTGGTTTGGTGTATCCAGTTTTTTTTTGTTTCGTACCGTATGTGACACATTTTTTGTACGACCTTAAAACGCCTTCCTACCTGTTACTGCTTTGCACAGCAAACTTACTCTATTGCCACAGCATACATACACAAGTAAAGATGATGTGTATAAACATGTTTTTTAACGAGCTTTACCTAAATCATAGAGCATGTATCACGACCGGAGCTGGTAGCAGTTGGGTCGCTCTGCTTACATGTTTATTGCCGTTGTATCACAACTGTACTGGAGCGGCTGGGGTTGGGTAAAAAAGGTAAGGTTTTTATCCTTTCAGTTTCCTCTGCCAAGTTCTGGTGGTTCTGGTGAAAAAAAGAAAACCCTCCGTACCATTGAATTTCCTACTCAAAACTGTTCGCGCGCCGTTCTGAAACAATGTCGCTAGTGTCTTTTTTTTGGAGTACACGATCTCCAAAAAGGGAGGTATACGTAACGCTCTGTGTGATGTGACTGGAGCTTCATCAGTACGAATTTTCGGATGTTGTTTCTCGCTAAAAGTTCCATGTGGACCTTCTTTTAAGTCCTGCTCGAACAAGGATCTTCTGTGTGTAATAAATCTCTAATGAAGATTGTTGCCGCCAGCCTGCCGCGGAAGTCGGATCGGGCGATTTCGTTACGTGAAGCTGAAACAGAGCAAACGCGACGCAGTTTCGCTGTGATAAACATCAGTCTGACGGTATTAATTTTTTGCTCCCTGGACGTATTGCGCACCACGCGTACAAAGCGATTTATTGTGCGAAAATGACCATAGAGCGTTCGTATGTTTTTTATGCGATTGTCTTACACGGCATATCCGGCTTTACCGGGCAGAGCAAGGTTTGCTTTTTCCTTTTGATCTTATGTCCAGTATGTCTGTTCTCGGTAGAAACATGCTACTCAATTTTTTGTCGATTTTAGTTTGGACAATTTGTTTTTTTAATTGAGTGATGAAAGAAAAATTAGTCATTGTGAGGCAATTACGCCCTATAACAAATAGTTGTATGTGGTTGCATCGATGATTCTTTGTTGTATCGTACCCTACTGAAGCGGATGACGAGCTTTCTCCTTCATAATGGTAATAATGCAATCCGTTCCGAGCGACATTTTACTGGTCAACCACGGTAACCAGCGTACTTGCGTTTGCTTTCGAATTTTTAATATAAAAATTCCACCGCTCGAAAATGTTTCTCTTCCTTTTTGCCATCGCTTTTCGCATACCGTGGGCTGGTGCAGATTTTCTCAAAACTGTACGACAAAACCACACATTGTGCCCGTAATATATGACGAGCTGTAAGAACAGTGAAAGCAGTAAAAAAGTATATCGAATAATTGAATGAACCGTAATGCACGTACTAGTGGAAGTGCACTGGGGAGCTGATAGTTGCGGTAAATTTAAAATAGGTACCTGCAAGAGGAATTTCATTTAAACACGTTAAATAGCGTGCTTCGCTGGAATGAGATTATTAACGGCTTATGTTGTTCAATGCAATATGTAACATTAAGCCGTGGAACCGTTTTTTTTATTGCACTTTATTATTCATTACACTATGAACGAACGCAAGCACTTTAATAATTATCATCCCATGTTGTACATATGTTGGCTGTACTGTTTCAGCAAACAGAAGAAGCACAATGATTTGCTTTTTTGTTATTGTTATTAAAGCTTTTTTTGTTTGCCAAATGGTTTTACAAATAGTGATACTTAACCTATGGAATGAAGAGGGAAAAGTTATCATGAAGACAAAAACGGATTGGGGAATCAGGGATACCTAAATCAAACAGGTGATAAGCGCCATTAAAGGCCGAGAGTGTTTTTATAAAATGATTGTTCTATCCACGGCTCTTTTGGTGAATGGGAATTATTAGTGGTGATCTATCTCGGAAGACGTACAGAGGGTCATACAGACCGATCGAAGATAAAACGACGGGAGTTTTTAACAGCTCCAGGACAAGAAGACGTCAACGATGGGTATAGCAGAAAACTCGAAGGGAAAGGAAGCGGCAAAACCGCAACAAAAGTAAATGTGAAGGATTTGATCACCGGTCCTGACGTTTATCACATACATCCTTCATCTATTTGCCCTATTAATTGTATAGTTCACATGTATATGAAACGATAGTCTCTCATCTGCCTAAACTCCATGGAATTCCATAAGATATTTCTAGGCGAACCATAAAAAAAAACGTTTACGCAACATAAACACAAATATAACAAAAAATTACTATTCATTATTATTTCATTTTATTTTACCAAGTACAATAATATAGTGAAATGAAGAAACATTAAAGTATAAACTGTTTCATTTGCTGTTGATTCGATGGTTCAAATAAGCGTTTTTAATTATTTTTGGAACTAAACGACTAATTTTACATTTACTACACAAAAAGAGTAATTCAAAATTTGTCTTACCATGTTTAACACCATAATGTTTAGTAGATTAATTTCCGAAGCTCTTGCTGTTTGTGATCGACATTCAAATGTCAATGTTTGAATGGCGTTAAAACAACAACTAATTTGAAAAATTAAGTTTTGAAACATTTAACCATTCATGTTTTCGCAACTGACTTAGTTAAAATAAATGAAAAATAGTTTATTCTCGTAAAACAGGTTTATCATTTAAAGTGGATAAAAAATAGTAAATAAGCGTTGCTTAATATGAAAATTGTTTTATTATCAACGGATGTACGCTATTGATAATAGTTCTTCTTAGTAAATATTTTTAATTGTTCTTCTTCTATAATACGGTCTTTTCCCTATACATTGAATTCAATTTTTCACATTTCTAAATCTTTGTTAAATCTTCATATTGTATATTATATCGCAAGTTATTTTATTATATTTTTTTTATCTTGTATTGCATACTTTCCAAAAGTTGAATATACTTAACATAGTAACAGATTTGCTCTTATTTTAATATCTCTGAAACATTATTCACATTTCTTACAAAACACATGTTTAACATTCAAGATCATTTGCCTCACAAATATTAACTTAATAATTTGCTTTACTTTTAAGCTAAACAAAGCGTTATATTAAAACCATTTGCGTCTTTATTATCATCTTAGATGGTGAAGCTTTTTTCCGTTAACTAGAGCACAGCAATTGCTGAATTGAAATGCATCATTAGAGCCTGCAAAGAACTGATTGCCGGATAATATTAACGTTCGAGGTTCGATTAAAAAGATAAATCTTCTCAATCGGTTCCACTTCATGCAAAAACGTAGAGCAAAGAGGCAAAACAACCAAAAAAATAACAAAACCACTCAAATTTATGACCTCCGGATAAAAAGGGGACCCAACAAACAAGGGATGGTTTTTGTGGCAGTTTGAAGCACAAAGGACAACATTCAGCGCAGCACGATGCGCTTTCCATCTTTCATCAACCATAAGCACCAGTACACGGTACAGTGGATGTCTTGAACTATAGGTTTGCCTTTATCCTCAGACGCGATGCCTTACTGTAGATGGCCTCACTGTTACGGTCCATTTGTTCCGACGCTAACTTTACTGCTGCTGTTGGCGTACGGCATCACTATCTAATTCCCCAGAGCATGATTATTATTGCGAGCAACCCTTTTCAGGGCACCGGAACGTCAAGATGCGACATCGGCGTAAAGAACCTGCTCAACAAAAAATAAGACTAAAAAAAAGCGAGAAGAACTAAGTGAAAACAAAAGCGAAAGCAAAAGCAAAAAACAGCAACACATTTATGCTAAAATATACCAAAAAACCACACCAACACACCGCCGGTGGAGAGTTCTCGGCGGAAGAAAGACATCAGACGTTCTTCCGAACGATCTACCGAGGAAAGCGCAACATAGCACAAGTTCTGATTATTTATGAAATATGTGTGCGGTTTGCATCCACCCGGAACGGTACGGATGTTTTCTGCGAACCAAAAGAGCACGGGGGACGAAAATGAAGTGTAAGGCCATCGAAATGAAGGATGGTTGGTGGTGGTGGTGGTAGTGTTTAGAACCGGGCAGTACTGGCAGCAAACTCAACCCGAGTGCCGACAGTAGAGGGTTCATTCATAATTTACTGCACCGTACACGGCGAAACGGTGCGGCGTACAGCTGTGGATGTGGAGTAAATTCAATTAAACGCCAAAAAGGTGAGCCCTTTCCGAGTGGCCCACACGAGTCGGCCCGTTTACTGACTGGAGGGGGCCGCAAGGGCGTTGCTACTGGTAAGATTGTTTGTCGCACCGAGTAACCGGGCATGGCGGCATGCCCATCTATTAATAGAAGGCGGATTATATCTAATGGATCGTTTGGGGATGTGATTGTCAGCAAGTGTCCCTTTGGGCAGAGGACCGAACGGGTCTTTAGCGTTATGCAAACGAGCATAAAAAAAATGGAGAACACACAAACAAAACAGATACTGGCACGAAATAAGGGTTCAATCAATTTGGAATCGCTTAAAAGCCGAAACTCCCCGACGGGCGGTGGGGGAGCGATTTCCTTGGGGAGTAACGCAGCGATTCAGGATATTTCAATTGTGAAGTCATCCTTTTCACCAGTGCGCTAGAACCGTCGGACGTGTGTCCTCTTTCATCAAAAGGAAATCCCAGAGGTGTGACACAAAGTGGTTTGGCACACGTTCCTGGAAAAAAGCCTAGCAAAGGCTGATGGAGCGGAAGAACGTGATGGATGCATAGCAATGGAAGGGTTTCTTAGGCAAAGGATATGTGCCGCAACAGGAACGTGTACGATGGAATGTAGCCGTAAAAGGACAAAATGGACGAAACTTAAAAATAAGGAAGCATTCCGATATGGTGGCTTTCGTATAGGGCAAAAATAAAAAAAAAACTACCCTGTCCTGGGAAAGCAAACCCGAAGGACAGTCTATTTATGTAGCCATTTATATTCGAACTGTCCGGTACACGATTTATATTTTATTCATCGATGGACATTGAAAATTCCACCCTGGGATGGGCGCCGGTAACGAACTTCATCTCCTGCTCGAATGGTGCCTGTCTTTTCTTTCCTGTGTTTTTCTCACTCCCGCCCGGGACATAGTAGTGGCCCGCTTCATTCGAGATGTGCCTTTTTATTTGCTGTTGTCTGCTTTTCTGCATCATCTGCAGCTGTCCTGTTCCACTTTGCCTTCTGGGACATTTTTCACTGATTTTTCTACGCTGTAAAATTAGCTTTCTCGTCCATTCCACGTACCAACTCCGACAAACGGTCCCTCGGCAGTGTGGCTGGTGGAATATTTATCAAACACTTTTCCCTCCTTTTTGCTGCAGTTTTTTTTAAGCCTGAGTGTGATTTTTCTCACGATGCATCTTCACGATAGATTCTTCGGAATGGGCACCCACCCTACGAAGGCTGGTGCCAGTTGTGCCATTGGCATTCGATGATGATATTTTGCTGCGGTTCGTTGAAGCTACTGTGAAATGCATACATCAGTGGGAAGTCCAATGTACGTGGGGGTGTACGTGTCGAATGCATATTGAAAATCTGTATCGATTTGTATTGCCACTCGTGGTGGGACAACGATGTACCATGTTTCGCTAAACGACTGCACGGAATGTTTGTGTTGCAGTGCATGATGTGCTCTCTCAATGAAATCGATGGTAGATTTTATTATTTTCCATTTTTGTTTTGTCTCTGCTGCTGAGTACGACAATTTTGTCAGGAAGTAAAAATATATCAGGTATAAAAAGGGACGGTTGTTGAGGAAATCCAGCTAAGTTACTATATTACATCCATTGACGGAAGTTGATTGGAACAATGTTAAGAAGTAGTTGGAGTTCTTTCTCATAAAATGTTAGGTATAATTTTGAACGAGAATAAGATTACCTGGTAATTTAATTCTCCAGCTAGAAGTTTAGACTAATAATTACTATGTGTTAACAGCACGTGTCATAATAACATATTTTTGGTAATATAAGCAATTAATAATAAGATAATATAAACAAGTAATTCAATAAAAAAAGGTTTAAAGTGGGGTTAGATATGGGTTAAAAAAATGAAATGGAACGAATGCCATTTATGATAAAGAACATGTATGAATGCTAAAGATGTGACGCAGCTAGACTTATTGAGAATGGCAAAAAACTTCTTAACGGTTTGGTATCATTTAAAATACAAATAAATTTAATCTTTTAGTAAGAACTACTGTTATGTCATACTGTCTTAAATGAATAAAATAGAGGAAAATTTTCAGCAGAATATGTTGCAGTCATTAATAACTGAGTAATTTCGTTCGATTTCTCTAATCGAGTTGCTTGTTAGTTAGCGATGTCCATTTATTTGTTTTTAATTTCCACTTTGTGCAATTTTTAAAGTAAGTTTTTAGTGCACAGTTAGGATTTCCAACAATTAATATTTTTGGCTATTTTGTCATTTCAACTAAATACTCAGCATACGACCATTGAGTGCAATCTTTCATTTTTTTAACATTGGAATTTTCCAATTTTTACTTTAACTTTGTTTTTATCTTTTCTAATTTTTAAAAGGTATTAATGAGAGGTCTACAATATAATTTATTGATTTCAAAAATATATTAGAGCATAAAACCTTCTTAAAAATGTTTTTAACCGACAGATTGTTTTTAGTTTAGAACTTTTAGAGAGAATTAAAGCTCTAAAAAATAAATAAAGACATTTAACTCGCCAATATAATTTTCGTACCACAACGAGGCAGGATTATGCCGTACATAATTTTTGACTGTACCTCTAACAGATTTTTCGGTATTCAACCATTTTCTTATTTGCTGCCAGTTGCAAATACAAGTGTACAGATCAAACGTTATCTTCAACAAAAAAAAAGTAATACAATCATGGTACGAAAAAGATCAACAGCATGGTTACTCCTTTTTGTGTTGAAATACGTATACAATACTTTTTTTCGTTCATTCACTGTCAGCAACACAGTTCTATCATTTTCATTCACGAACGTCAACACCAGTCGCATTAGCTATATGTGATATGTGAACTAAAAAAAACAGGAGAGCAAAAACGAAATAACTGCTATCGTTTTAGTCTAAGCTTCATCAATTCCATCAGCCACGTTTGGACAGGTTAAAAACAGCTTCGGGATAGATGAATTTGAGCAAAAAGATTAACAAGAGGCACGAATTGAACGGTACACTTCAACTGTGTTGCAAATTAGCTACGAGCTCGGTCGCCTGCGGCCAAGCAAAGTGATTGAGCGTGTGTTACAAATTAAGAGCAGAAATAATCAAAACATAGTCAACCATTTTGTCGGAACTGGCTCAAAGGGATGGAAAAATATGCCATTCATGATGGCCGATCAGTTGTGAATGAAATTTCAAACGTTTCAAGTTCCTGAAATTTTTTAAATTAAAAATTTAGGACAACAATATCAACTCTCAAATAACAATTTTTTATAACATTATACTGGTCAAACTATTTATTTTACTAAGAATAAGGATATGTTAAAAGCTTATTGCAAACGATATGTGAATGTAGAATCTGAAAACAAGAAACCTTTTTAGATGGAAATTTGATCGAGAACATTTTCATGCGTGCAATTGAGTTTCGCTGGAAAGCGACATTATAGTGGGTTATATTTTTTCTCTCTCCGCTTGAAATAAATTATAATAATCGTATTAAAATAATGTAAACATGGGTATTACTTGCTTTGTGGCGCAAGGAAAGAAGCACGGAGTACAGGAGAACGCACAAATGACGCTTTTTAAATAACACAACACAAATTGCAACGAGTGCAAGTGAGATAGAGAGAGAAAAGAGAGAGAAAGAGAGAGAGAGAGAGAGAGCGATATCCAAATGCGCAAGGAATACGAATACCCTTCCAACAAACCGGTAAACCGATACCAAACACTACAAATGGTTTCAATTAAAAGTGGTAACATAAACAAACATCACAAAATTGATCAACCACCCTTCGGACAAGGCGTTGTCCACGGTTCCCGCCTCCATGAAGCCATGGAAGGTAAGGTTATTTGCATGAAAACGCACAAATGATACATGGCTCGGCTCCCGTATTGGTTGCCCACAAAAATGCACTGTGCATACGAGCGTGTGTGTGTGTGTGAGTGTGCAATGCAATGCAATTGTGTTTGATGTGCCATTGCATGTGCATGTGCATTTACTATCGCGATAGCCTTTTTTGTGCGGTGTGAACGATGTACCATTTGCTGCCATGTTGCAGTTCGGGAAAGCAACCGCTTACAAAAAAAGGTGAATTAAAACTAAAATTAAAAAGTAAAAACCACTAGAGAAGTGGAAGAGGTGAGTGGAAGAAGGGCGAAAGGAAGGATGGTTGAAGTATTTGCGGATCATTTATAGGCGATATTTGATAGCATTAAGGCTCATAATTTAATACCGATGTGCAATGTGAACGGTTCTAATAGCGAGTGGCCGAGGGTGGATTTAGAATGAGCATCATCAACGCAAATTGTCCGCACCGATGCGGGGGTTTTCGGTTTTAGTTAAAGCATTTGATTTTAATTATTCTGTTATGATAGTATTTAATTTTTAATCCACATTGGTTTTCCTGCTTAGCTCAATGTTCACATCCGACGTATATGAGGGCCGTTTTGGGGGATAAAAATATACGTTACAATCGTGTTTTTAATTGCATCATTACATTACGTTGCGATCTACCTTTTTTTGGTGAGAAAAAATGAATCTTAAAGCTAGCACTTAAATACTAAATTAGCTATAATGACGACGAAAATTTGTTTCGGACTTGAAAATTAGAAAAATTTAAAATTGCAAATAATGATTCTATAAACAAATATCTAGCGTTTCAAAATGACACAAGAAAATGCTATGTTCTTCATCACGTATGATAGAATCGCGTACAATTGATATGGAACGTCAAATTGTTGTAACATGTAACATATGGGCGGTTGGAAGAGTAGAGATATAAATTAATTTCTTTTACGAAATTTTGCACAAAAGTTTTGTAAATTAGAATCTAAACATTGCTATTACCAAAAAAAAAATTTTAGTTCTTTAGTATGCATTCAATTTGAACTGAAAAATAAACAAAATTATCGCACAAAATCACAACAAACTGACGTTCAATATCAATGCCTCGCGATCCTATCTCTGCCGATTCGTTAATGTGTTTGAGGTTTCGTTATCAACTCCCGCGTATTTTATATTGATTTGCGCTATTCTCTTCTGTCGATCGCAAACTACCCTGTAATTTGAATTTCTCTGATTTTAATGTGTTTCTAATATGTAGGTCAATAAATATCAAATACCCAGCCAATACGGTTATGTTTCTCTAGTTATAATCCTAATATTGAATAATGTTGTAACTTTAAGTTAAAATGATATAAATAATTATATCGAGAATAGGATTTTTGTGCTGCTCCGTTTCATTTAGCACAACAAGTGGATGTTGAACATTTTTCGAGTGCACTTGCTCACTTCGGTAAATACAGTTGGCAATCGGTAAAGCATTAACAGTTGTAGTGCTGTTGTAAAGTTCAAGTTTGAGCCAGCTTTGAGCTGAAGTGGTGGTGTAAGTAATGGATAATTTAAACGGATGTTTTGAAACGAACCCGTTGTGGAACTAATTACCGCAAAAACATAACAATTCCATCTCATAAAAGTTGTGAAACGATTTTGTACGCTTAATTAATGGACATCACTGGTATGGTGGAATCTAGCACTATCGCATAAAGATGTATAAAAAAATTGTTTAATGTTGGCACAATGAAAAGCTCCAATGTTTGCATCGTATTCCGAAACTCATGAACCCTTGGTCAACTGATTTAAAACAATTTAACCGAAAGTTCCCAAAAAAGGGTGTGTTGGCAAAACCGCTGTAGGGACGGAAAGTTTGCTTAACAATAGGATTAGTCGTACTTTTTCTTCTTTTTCGGACTTTTTTTGTTCCGTTTTTTCCTTCCAAGTGCCGTCATGTTTTTCTTCCTTTTTTCCTACTGATCACCCCTAGAGCATATTTGTGCGCCGAGGTAAGAGAAATTAGGTGATGTTTCTTAGTTTTTTTTCTCTCTCCCTGCAACACCCCCCCAATTCACCTCTAACCTGCTCCATTCTCAATCATTTACGTTGTGAAATAAATTTTAATTAATGTTAGAGAAACTTTATAATCCTCAGTGCGAGACCCATTCTGTTGCTGTAGCTAGATCCAGCCTCAGTATCCAGCTTCATGCATTTCCAATGAAATCGCTCCCCTCTTGAATGTGGGGGATGGGTTCGTTGTAGCCGTTCGAAATTGGTTCGAAACGTCAAAAGTCGATGATGGGTGCACATGAAATTAAAATAGAACAAACGGCACGGACCTGTTTGACCTGTTCCGATGATTGACTGCTGGGTAAGGGGGCGAAATGAAACCACATCGTTTTCAGCCAGATTAGGCGGTATGCTAATGAGAACGTCATGTATTACGGTCTGCGTTGAATTGTGAAAATTAATATGATCTGTGGCGCTGACGCATCCGCTCCTGTAGGAATGAATTTGATTTGCCCATATGGTTTCGGCTGGGTTTTAATAATTTCATACACCATACACCGTTATGCGGTAGCGGGTAAGCACGAATTGCTTGCGAGCATAGATGAATTTGCACAGGAAACAAACTTTACCGCGGAACTGTTTCATCGGCAAGCAAATGGATCTGCCGCTAAATAAACCAAAAAAATGAACGGCCTTTCATGTTCCGGAAAGGTACCCTCTTCATGGCACGCGCGATCGCGCCGTTCACGAATAATTTGTTCCCAAAGTCATCGCGCTTATGAGAGACCATTTATCAATCGAAGCAATGTCGCCTTTTCCTTTTTCCCCCCCGGAACATGATTTTCCCCGACCTTTGAACGTGCGTTCATTTGCTACGTGTGGTGTCTTGCACGGTACGAGCGTTGGCTGCGTTGCCTCGATATGCTCGAAACGCGCTGAGAATAAGCGTGCACGATAATCAAATAAACATTTTTCTTGTGCTTTTCAATTGGAACGTTCGTCGAGGTGGAGTTTAGATCGGTACGGTGGAAATTGTGCGGTGGCCCGCAAGCCATTGGCAACAAGGAGTGGGACAAATGGAAGTCGAAAAATGGGCGTCCGGTATCGTTGGAAGTTTTGCGGTACCGTGTCTTAACTAGTTCCTTTGTTCATGTTAATTACATTTTAACGTTCCAGTATCGCACATTTATGTTAATTGCGAATTGGGAAAAATTTTTGGTAATGGGGGGAAAAAGTTCGTGGATTTTGCTCAACAAATTTGTTTGAAAATGTTAAGCCGAAGAGGCAAAATATTTAAAAAAAATGTTAAAAAAGACTTTAATTATGTTCAAATAACAATGTGAAAAAACTGAGAGTTCACACAAGAAGGGTGATTCAGAACATTGAAGACCTTAATAAAGTTTAGAAGAGATGTCGTTCTAATATAGCTAATGTATAATAGAAACAAAATACATAAATCAATGGAATATTTAAAAAAAAGTACATTAAATTGTACAACAATCAAATGAAGAGGAAATTGATATTGTACAGCTGCTTCTACAATTTTCATACGTAAAAGTTTGTGGAGCCAATAGGTGCATAATTACAAAGGAAACTTTTCGCTCAACCCATTGGCGCACTACGGCATTGAGAATCTCCATTTTGGTGGGACCCTTACGGTAATTGCAACTCGCACATAATTTCCTGTATGATCCCAGTCCCTGCTCTAACTGTGTATATGTGTGTACGGGTTCAATCGGGTGACAACAAAGTGGTTTCCACCGAAGGAACACGTAAGAAGGAGCAGAGCATATTCAATTTTGGTAGGACCGCTCGAATTTCCGTAACAGTGACAACGTCAAAGCCAACCTCCACCTTCACACGGAAAGCCTAAAGCTGAGGGTGTAGAAATAGAAGTAGCAGAAAACCGCAGTTTGTAAAAAAAGAAAATGTGGGAATGATAAATTGCGGAAGCAGCCAAAATTGCTTAATGGAATTTAATAAGCTTTCTCCGCCACGGGACACGGTACCGATCGGGTCGTTCCGCTTGTCACAAGAGAGGCAACCTTCGAGGCAATAACATTGAGGCTGTACCGTGATCTTTCTGATGTAGCGCTGAGCTATGTTAAGCTTCATACAGGAAGGGAATCAATAACAAAAAATAAAGAAGAAAAATAAACCAACATACGTCGGCCATTGACATCCAGCACGGGCCATCTCATGCTGCATCATATCCGATTTCGGTGGTTCACCATTGCAAACGGTTTCGTCTGGCTCGTAAAGACTGCGCCTTTGCTTGCTTTCCATTTTGGGGAGGATCAAATCGGCTCGACGGCTGCCGAATCTCGAATGACAAATATGCATTACAGTCAGGGACGCCACCAGAAATAGTGGCGCTGTTCCAAAACGAGCGCGTGTATGTGTTTTTTTCTGGTTCTTTTCTACACTTCTCGCGTTTAGTTCGCCGCTTTCCACAATGCTCGAGAAGTGGAGGCGCCAGACGCAAAGTTTTAGGCTTCCAGTTGTGTGCTCCACATTTGCATAAAATCGCACCAGCAATAGGCGCTAGATAGTGCACCGACCGTTTAGCCAGCATAAAAGATTGGGCTTAGTGAGTAACAAAACAAAAAAAAAACTCAAACAAAACGAATAAAAAAATACAAATCCATGGAATCCAGTTTAGAGGGCCGGAAGTCGATGGTTGCCATCTGGTTAGAATGACAAGTTTTTCATTTGTGTTTTCGTTTGCTGGAATGTGTTCCTTCTCTTCTTTGTTCGTGCCCTTCAATTCAAATTCCATGGGGCCTGGTGACGCCTTCCCATGTGGAGACGGATGGTTCTTCATGAGGTTTGGATTTCGATTTGCTTTAAATTGAGTCTGAATGGATACCGCTGGTACATATAACGTTTGTGAAGTTAAAATGCGGACACGGAACGATGGGACGAAATTGGCTTGCGTCGACTGTCTCGAAACATTGAGTGGATCGACGATCGTCGGGGGAAGGTCTCCAATAGATTTTAACTGTTGTTTGTTCGGTTGCAATCTGACCGCCAGATGTTGCCAATTGGTCAAAAGTTAGTTGATGTGTGAGGCTGAGCTGTTTAATTTCGCCATAGTTCAGTTTCTCTCCAGATTTATGGTGAAGGAATGTAAAATAATATTCGAAAGAGAAATTCTCTTTAGTTAAAAACAAGAATACTGTTTGGTACAGAAAATGATTATGTTTTAACGAATATCGAAGCGTTTATATTGTGTTTATAAACTTAAAAAAACATATTGTTATTTTTAGTTCATATTTTCGCAATGACTTGACACATACACTGAACACATATAAACATCTGTGAACAACATAAAAAATGATTGCATTGCTAATTGTACCAACATAATTTTAAATTATGTTTTTTTTATTTTTTTACCCTTTTTCTTTTGTTTATCAATTTGTGTTAATATTACAGTCTTCATATTAAATTAACTTAATAAGTTCTTCAAAAGTAAAAAAAGAATTTAGATTAAAAAATTCTTTCACCTATATTTTGCATTATTCTAAATATTATTAAAGAATGTTAATTACGTTATAACAAATAAACAAATACTCACAATACACCCGAGTTTGATTGCCTTACAGAGCAATCTATTAACGTTGAACCTTTGGTGTGAAAAGAGATTTTAAATTTTTCCGATACAAACTTTTCACATGATTGCCTACTGGTTCATCAGACACAGGAGAGTTTTAGCGCAG
Organism: Anopheles longipalpis; assembly: GCA_016170015.1. NCBI lineage: Eukaryota > Metazoa > Arthropoda > Insecta > Diptera > Culicidae > Anopheles > Anopheles longipalpis. The sequence goes on along the minus strand of CM028104.1, from coordinate 14,881,509 downwards.
TGAGCTTCTTAGTAAATTAAGCAATACAAATGCTTGAAAGGAACCCGAGAAAAGCAAAGTGACACGATCCTAGCCAAGGGATGGAGTTGTTTTTATTAATTAGCAAGTTTTGCATCCAGGTTCGACTGAGCACACGAAGCTGGATGCAAAACTGCGCTTGCCTCAGACTGCTGTCCATAAACTGTGCTGCACTTGTTTGTTGTTTTCAATGTTGCAAAGTGTTTGCCCCGGGTCGCAATAGCAGTGACCAAATCTCGGCAATATCGCGCAATGGATGGCATTATCTTCGAGAAAAGGCAAATGCGCCACTGCAAAACGAATTCGAAGGAAGAAGCTAACAAAAAGAAAGAAAAAAAAAATCAAAAACAGAGATGCCATTAATGCCTTCTCTGTTTATCACCGTACTTTAGATGTGTTTCGTTCATTTCGAAAGAACAAAACCAGCTTGGCTAGGTGAATCCTTTCGTGGGGTTTCTGTTTGTGGAAGTTTTCCATGCTACCTGACCGTCTGTGCCATGTTTGTCCCTCTTCGCCGGCGAGTTCGTTATGATAAAAACGGATTGCAAAAGTTTTCCACACTGCAGCGCCTGCATTCCATCGTTTTTGAGCACCAGTGGCCTGTTTTCGGCAGCAGCAATGTGCATAAACTTCCACAGTTTCAGTATGTTTTACGATTGCAGCTTTTGCAGGCATTATCAGGCTCGTTCCAGCTCTGCCCAGTGCTTAACTTGATTTCACTCGTTTTGGTTGATCGTTGAATGTGGGACAGAAACAGAAGAAAAACAATATGAAAAAACAAAAAAAAAGTTATAACCGCTTAAGCCCGTAGGATTCTTTAGTGCATGAAGTTTGCAAAATAAAAAAACAAAAATGACTGTAAAACAAGAGAGAGAGAGAGAGAGAGAATCCACAGATTTGCGCTTCTTTTGGAAGGTGCCAACAGAGCTGTCACTAGAGTTCTTTGAACAGGGAAGATGCAGCTGAGCAGGAGCAGGGATGTGTGCAGTGTTGCCTTCGGGTTGGGTTTTAAATTTCAATTATGAAAATTGTCGCCATTAGTTAATTAGCGAAATTCGTTCGCCTTTCAGGAGAATGGATGGGATGCATGAAGTAAACCGTCGTCAGGCAGCGACCGTGGTATAAGTCTGGAAAAGTATTTTCGTTCCTGGCACATTGTTCACGATCTGAAGTTTTATTTGCAACACGGGTTTTATGGCGAATAAAGCAACCACGGTAGGCATGGCAAACGGATAAGGAAATCAACTCAATTTTTTCAAAAATTCAAAAATATGTGCTATGTAACTGGATGTACTTCCAGGCAATTATGAAATAGTACATGAATCATGTGTGACTGTTTATAGAATTTAATTTTCAGTATAAATTCATGAGTAAGTACTCAAATAAAAAACAAACGAACAGCGTTGACACCTGCAATACCCAGGATATCGCAAATATTTCCAGGATATTGGGAAAGTACAAAGAATTTTCTCATTTCCGAAACATTGAACACATCTGAAGCGTTAGTGTCAATTTCCGAAAATATGATATTAATTAATTGTATATAAATATAAAATAAAAAGTAAATATGTTCAAGAGTGAGAAATTCACTTTTTTGTTAATCGAATTTTAAATACTTCATTAAATCCATCAAACGATATAAAATATTCGTTGAGGTAGTCTACAAGTTAACCTTTCTCTACCACAGGATGCTGATTCATCCCACCAAATACAGTATAGAATCACACATAACTTTTTTACAATTGTTGGCATCATTCGGCACAATTTATGAGTGTGTCACCGACACAAATATTCCAATCAAATGAAGATCAGTTTTTCTCCAGCACTGATTTTGTTTTTTTTTCTTGTGATTTTGAAACGTCGCGAAAAAGTGGTGTAAAGTGGCGCTTTCGCTTGACATCCGACACTCGCGAAAATCATACATCGTCATACACCAACCGGTAATTCAGTGGTGTGACAGTGCAATAAATTGTGTTGAACCCTTTTTTCCACGGCCGTACGGTGCTGACAACCGTCGCTGTAATCTCTGCACGTTTCGGTGCACGGAAAACCCATGTGTTTGCGCACAAAGATTGGGCGGGAAGCGTTCGTTAATGGGTGCATGAGTAGACAATTTACGGAGACGACGCACTTAGTGCACAGGTCCGCCGACGGCCGGGTGTTGTTGTTTGGAGGCACATGAATGATCTATTTTAGATTAATATCTCGGAGCGCATCCGGTACGAACTCAGGCTGGTAGGTGAAGGGTGGGAATTGTAAAGTTATTCCGCTATGAAATGTGTCAACAAGCATGGATTGATGTTTGCGAATGGGAGAATGTTAATTAATTCGTTTTTAAATTAAAAGGTTATAAAAATAAATTATTACAAGTACGGTGTGCATACAGTACACACGTCGGACACACATCGTTTGCATTAGTGTCGGAAAATGATGATTTCAATATTAAAAATCACTTAAAATTTCTTATGAATTCGTTAGCAGCAATTACTTATTGCAGCTTTTTAATCATTTTCAATACTTGGAAAATGTTCAATATTGAACTTTAAATAGAAAAAAATCTCTTACATTGCACCACCCCCAGCTAGGCAGGTCGAGAGAGCAGCATGGTGGTTTGTTGAACTTTACACTTGATCACGTTTCGAGTGCTCAGCTTACGCTCTTGAGAGCGTGGACAAAAGTTGTAATCAAGTCCAGCAGCATCCGGTAAACAGCAACCCAAAACCCATCCATTCATTTCGTGCATCCTGCGCATCGGAGCGATCATCTTGGGCGAATAACGTTCATCACCGTTCGTCCGTCCGTTTCGCCACCTCGTTCTCGCTGCACTGAAGAAACTATTGATTCCTCCACACTGTACGGTCGCTTAACAAAGAAACCATTTATCGTCGACAAGCAGGGACAGGTTGGGCAGCCATTTCAACATGATCCGTCGGTACTTAAACCGAAGCATTGACCGGCGTCCTTCATCCATTCGGGTGTATTCTTTGTGCCTTTTTATTCCTCGCTCCTATCCATTTTCATCACCAGAGCAAAGATGTTCGCGTGCGAAGGATTGTAAGCATTCGTAAGCAAAACGTGGTATGTGTGGAAGCTGTCGGCATTTGAAGAGAGTATAGAAGGCTCACATGAAGTATTTTGTGCGCGCTTGCCAATCCCAATCAATCTAACGTGCGTCTCCCTTTCAGCAGCTTCCTTCTAGCCACCAACCAGTTGACTTCAGGGTAGAAGTTTTGATCGCAATCTTGCTTCGAGTTCGCGTTAGCATGTAATAAGTCAACGCAACGAAAGTGGGAAACGACTGCGAAGGGAAAAGATCTTTCATTCGAACGGGGCTTTGCGCGTACTATCCCGTTTCAGCATCGCATCAGTTCCTCATTCGTGCGAACCGTGGAAAGCCACTTGAAGTACGAATAAATGTCTGTCATCGCAAAGTGATGAAGCTTGGTGCAGAATCCGATGCATCAGCTTCTGTTTGGTAAAGAAGCATCTTTCATTTCTATTTGCACTACTGCTTGAAGTGGCACAGAATGCAAATGCAGGATCTTTTTATGCAAACATGCTAGAAACCGTGAGAATTTTAAGCAGCATAAAAATACTTTCGCTATCATACTATATTTACAAAGCTACTTATATACTGTTTCTAATTTGCGTAGACTGTTGACTAGAAAACGGGCTGGTGATTTGTGTTGCATCCAACACCAAATGCTTTGAATGAAAATTGAAAAAGTTTAGCAAGAGAAGAATGCATTTTACGCATATTTTGAGCAACAAATATCAGCCACCTTGACACAAATCATTTTGTAAATTGTGTCTGACAGGGCTTGTCTAGCGGAAAACAGTTTCTTGCGAAAGAGGTTGAAGCGTCTGCCTTAACATCAGGGGTGTTTTCAGGCGATTGTCAAGTGTGTGATGTTCGACAGCAGCAAGATATAGAGCGGAATAGAGTGGTAATACAAATTGATTCCCGGCAAGCCAGCTTGTCCGGTATCCCTTTTATCACTCGTATCCACCCATCAAGAAGCGTGTCAATCACGGCAAGGATCAAGGATGAACCAGAAAATCCGAAGCGAATGGAACAGGCTCTACGTTGGCGTTGTCAACAGACCCTTTTTTTTCGTTGCTGGTTCCTTCCAAACCTCATCAGATGTGGTGCTTTTCGTCGAACCATGAGCAACAGCCATGGGGTAGAGCAAATGAGGCTGGAGAAAAAGCTAGTGGGTACGTGTGTCTCGTGTACGTCAAGAAGGACGAGGTTTTTCATGTTATTTAAGAGCGGTTCAGTCGCATGGCACATGGTACGGTAAGCCCTACACGCTAGGCAAATATCTTCGAACCGTAGTACATGCTAAAGGATGTTTAGGGCTCCTGATGCGGAAAACGAACGAAAGGGACATGTACGCTGTGTTTATGCAGACATTGGTTGTCAATTCAACCGTTCGTCACCATTTGGATCTGAACGATCGATACTTTAGTATACCGAATGGTGACGTTCGCGTCTAATTTCTGGAAAAACGAATAACATAAAACAATCTTCCATGATAAATAGGACAGTGTGAAGATGGGTTAGGCGATTGAGCGCCTAACATCACGTTTAAAGAGTTTCGATCATTGCAAACCATTTCTCTGCACAGCGAAGGTTCGAGCGGTGTTATTGATTTTCTTTTGTTGTTGTATGGGAAGAATGCGGAGAAGGACAGATTAAGGAAGAGTGCAAAATGCTAATGGGCTTATCTTTCATTTGAAGTCTAACCGAACTGTCCCGGCTGAAGATGTGATTGGAAATGCAAGGGTTGTTCGGTACGATGATCCAATAGCCTTAGAGGAATCTTTGAGCCCTAATTAAGATGCCGGTTGATCGAAAGTAGAATAAAAGAAAAAATTCGCCTCCATTGCCAAGACATCAGGCAAAGGCACCGTTGCAGAAGGTCGCCTTTGAAGCGTTTGGATAAGGTCAATTTGTTTTAGGTCAAAGCTTACGCCCAGCTTCAGCGATGCAGTGCACCGGTCTGTGCTGGCTGTTCGTATAAATAGTAGAACGATCGAATCGAAACCATTTTCAGTTTTAATGATTTTCTAGTTTCAAACAGCAAACACAGCTTTTGCATCCGCCCCTGTGTATCGTCCTTGACACTTTACCACGGGCAGCAGGTTTGGTTGGAATCCAAAATAATTAAAAGTTTTTAATAAGCAAAGTTAGCTCACTGTACAGGTGTGCGATTGCCCATGGTATTTATTGCTGGATTGGTTGGGCAGCCATCTAGTTTTGGTTTTGGTGATCGTGGCGAGATGAGATTAAAAAACAAGCGGAAATGTGGAGGTGTTCGTTTAAAAGTTGATTATACCGGAGTTGCAGAGTGGTTTAGGAGATTAGGAAGGATTTAAACACAACTATTTTATATTTGATACTTTATGCGATTTTAGATTGCTGCAGTAAAACACTCACTCTGAGGTATTTAAAACATTGTTATCAAGTGCTTGTGGGTAAGTGGAGATAAAATGGATTTGATTGTTACAGTTAAAATTAAATAAATTTAGTGAAAGTACATAATCTTACCGCGATAGAAGCTTTTTTGTAACAGTTATAACATTTATTTTAAAATATGGATTTTTTAAGAGTTTATGAGGGAAAAATATGTAAAAAATTAATAGTACACACATATTCTTATTAAGTTTCGCTTAACTCATTACACTTACAGTTTTTTTACAGAACAAAAGCTAAAAATGTAAACATATTCATTTTGGATTTATTTTGGCATTATCTTAGATCTAGAAGGTGTCTCTAAGGATACGACAACTAAGACTAAACAATATTTAAATAACAGAAGATATAAAGTTAGAATAAAAGATTGTTTTTCTGTGGGGTTTATTAGCATGTCTTGCTCGTAAAGCAGTAACCTAGAGCTGTTATTGGTAATTTTATTTATAAATTGTTTAATATAAATTGCCTCAACCAAAACGTGATTAATGTACGTCGATAATATTGAGCTCTAAAGTTAAAGTGACAAGAATTAATAAAAATCTTCAGTACGTGACGCCTTGCAAATTATCTGGATGTAGTCATAGACGAAGGCTGTATTGGGACGATCAATAGATTATTTTGACTCTAATATTTTCTGTTAACTATTGTGGTAGCGCGTCTACTCAGTGGCGGATCTAGACGTCTGTGGGGACTAAACGGATGTGTAGCGGAGAACACGTTCCTTTCGCTAAGCGGGAAAGCGAACTGGGCTTGTGTGAAATGCTTAGGTTTCAAAAATTGTTCTGATTTTATACACCTGTGATCTAAGTGTTACGATGGGCCATAGATTATTTTTACACTCACACACAGAAAATATTATATGAAAGGATTTTGAATTGTTAGGTTAGGTTACATTATAACTTGTGAAGTTGATGATCATTAAAACGCTGTGTATATGACACGTAGGCGCCCATAGTACACGAGACATATCAAAAGTCATCGAGCAGTGTAATCTGAACGTATATCGCCAGATCTCAATGGGAGGAGTCTAATTGCAAATTCTTTTGCTTTGTGATGTACTGTCTCGATACGTTGATCACAAATTTGTGCTGAGGACCACCAGACGTTACTAGCTTATTCCAAACCAGTCCGAACTAAGGAACAAACAGTATTTTAATATACATAGGATCACGTGGATCAGTTGGATGTACAAAACATTCACATTTACGCCCCTTCTGGATTACTTCGGACACGTGAATATTTCCAAGACGATACTAAACGTACATCATACGGATGTAATGAAAAACTAAGAGCCATGGCATGAAAGTTCAATAAATGAACGGAGTTGTTTTTACTTTTGGATCCCTTTAAGTAGAGTTACATACTGTTTAACTTTTTAGGTGGTGAGGGATTAGGATACGCATTTAATTGTTAGTTTGTCATAGCCTTTTACGAGCAGGTCCGGTACATGGCAAATAGTTAAAAGTTATTTCTTCAAAAATGATTACAAGACTTGTATTTAAATAAATTTGTTTGAACCAATCGAATGTTGTACAGCCTTCTAGAGTGAAATCAATCTTCCCTCTTGATATTCTATACCTTACTATTTTATGAACATAATTTAAAAAAAGTTTAGATAAAACCATAATTATCACTTATATTTTTATAATTTATTTTTTTAATTTTTTTTCCTATATAAAATAATCAAATTTTTATGTTTGTTTAATAAACAAGAATTTACAATGTTCACATAAAAAAGCAACATTAACATTATTATGTTGGCGTTCTTGGAATGCCAAGTAGATATGAGTTTTAAGACGTCTAAAAATATAGAAAGAACATGTTTTTGTGTCTGTTGAAAATGTAATTCCATGATGTCACCTAACTAATCGAACCCGGTACAGATATGTATTTGTGGAACGGTAGTCTTACACGGCACAAAGTTAACGTTACACATTCATGAATTTTAAAACACTTCATTTTGTTCTGCGGCAGCCCGTGACGGGCGGTTTCGTTAATATTGTTGTTTATGTATTACTGTTGCAAGATTATCATCATTTGTCTTAATCTGAGTGTTATTTCTGAGACCTGAAACAACAAACCAGACTTGTTAGTCCTGGAAATGAGGGAGTTTCAAACACTTTGATCCGTACCACGAGCATCCTTTTCCGTTGCTCTTATGTAAACGATGCAAAAAAGAGCCTGAGCTGAACGGAACAAAGAAATGAGGCTCATTTTCAACTGTTGGATGTGCCATGAAAAGCCATACATCCTGCCCAAAAATGGTTTTGCCTGTGTGCTTTTTTTGTTTTTATCCTCCGCGGGGTGTTTTTGTTTCGGTGAATAGACGGAAACAGCTGGTAGGAGTACCGTACTTGATGCTTGATTTTGTTTTCTTTTTCTTTTTGTGACAAAATGGCAAACGTTTTTTTTGAATAATCTTCCTTTTCTGCGTAGGTTTGATGCTGCTTGCTGTTAATTCCCGGTTGCGCTGGATGCAGGCAAACATTATAAATTTTCATCATGCTTCAATGATGTGGGAAAGGCAAGACATAAAAACGATGTAGCGAAGGTGGAAGATTAAACTGTCCTTATAATATTGCTCCAAGCGAGCTTGGCAACAGATGAATTTATTTGACGTGCTTGTGTCAGTTATCATTTAAGCGTGGCGATGAAGCGAAATGCTTTTGGGTTGAGATTTCGGCATACTTTCGCGTTTTGTGCAATGTCTTAATGCTGCTGGGTCTATTTTATTTTTGAGAAGACGGAGGTGAGCCTCAGCATACCGATACAGGAAATATTTACATGTTTGCGTATGAGAGTTTCCGTCTAGCATGAATCTATTCCCTACATTGTAGCGCTTTTGTTTAAAGAGCAAATTTAAAGAAATTCACTCTCAGGAGAATTTGTTCACAAAGTTCCATCTCTAAGTGGTACACTTTATCTCAGTGGCTTTGTTCGTAAGAAGACAGAACACACACACGCAACAAACAAAAAAATCCTTCTTTTATCGCAGGAAAGAAAAGTGAAAGAATTTGTGAGGGTTTGTACAACGCTAAGCCAGTATCAAATTGAGATAAAACACAAGCAAAGAACAAACTCTGAAGCAGAAGGCTGGAAAGTCGGTCGTTTTGCTCGAAGCGGAGCAATTCACAAGGTATGTGGCACGGGCTGTCCTTGGGAACAAATTCTTTTGCTTGTCTTTGCGCTTCCCTGCCCACGCGGCATTGCTTGCTGTCCCCCGCAGGCTACCGTGGGTTTGAGACAATTCGTCAGCGTGGTACAGCTTCGTACGAACAGGCTTCTTGCTTGTGCTTTCCGATGTTCCTTTTTGGCGTCTACACGTTCGGTTTGCTCTTTTGTTTCCGCACAGACGGATTTTTGCCTTCATTGCCACCAACGAAAAGAAATTGAATTTTATTCGTTTTTCTTGCCTGGCACGTTACGTAAGTTTTCGGCGATGGTGCTGGGTGCCGGATTGTGGTCCATATGCATGATGGGAAGCTTGGGCACGACCACAACAGCATCAGCACCACAACCACCACCACCACCGCCAGCCAAGAGATGCTTTACGGCAAACGCGAGCGACTGAAGATACTTGGGAAAATGGAATAATATTGGCGTTCGGTGCCAATGGGTACGGAAATCAACCGTTTGGCAACTTTGTCGGCTGATCTGTTACGGGGTTGGATTGGAAGCAGCACCGTGCGGAATCGGGATTGCCTCGTATCTTACTGGTGGTTCTGTCTTCCGTCATGTATTCCTGCTGGGGTCGGTTTATTTTCACCAAATTGCCCCTCACAACAATATGGGCCGACAGCATGCGGAGAGATGTGGTAAAAAGCGGCATCTGGTTGGGCTGTCTTAGTCCCGCTCTTGCTTCTCTGCTAGAGCCATAAATTCATCAGAGGTAAATGGGGACAATACGTTCCATTTCATCGTGTAAAAGTGAACCCGTCCAAAGCTGTTAACGAATGATTGGGGTGGAAAGTTGAAATGCTTAGGCAATGGTTGTGACATCAATCGTTGGCCTTTGGCAGAGTTTTTTTTTGTCGAGCGTGTTGTCATTTTTTCTTTCGTAAGAAAAGGGAACGAAATGCTTTAACCGTTGATAAAAATGTTTTACGTTCGAAGAACATATCCACTGGACAGTTCTTATTTAAGCACCGTGAAGTTTAACAGAGGACTTATTGTCAGTAACATTGGTGAAGTAAGTTGACTCGTTATCGACAAAATTGTGTTAAAAGCTATTATTAATGAAAAACATATTTGTTCCCTTACACTTATTGCAGATCGCGAAAAAAAAGATCAATCTAACTGATCATTGATGTTAACACAAATCATTTCACAAACACAACGAACAGCACAGGAGAATGAAAAGTGTTTTTTAATATGGTTTTATGTTCAGCAATGGTGTGCTGTTTATCGGAGGTTAATGTCTCCACGTCGAAGTCATCTATCACAATCAGTCATATCAATTGGGACAGTAAAAAGGGAACCGCTCCTGTGCGCTTGATACTCACCGGAACGATGATAGACCATCATCATCTACATTCCTCCTTCTTTAATCGATCCACAATAACTTTCAGCAGATGGTGAAGTTCACTGCAATCTGAAATCCTTTTTACGACGAACGGTGGTTTGTGCATGTGTGATGTATAAGTAGACAAAACTGACGACATTTATTTATAAATGTGTTATTTTCGTGAATGTGTGATACAAGTAAACAGGAATGAAATGTTGGAGAAAAAATAAAAAAACTGAACTGAACTTTACGAGGGAAAATAATGGATGAGAACGAAAGGGAGTAAAAGACGAGAGAAAAAAAACTTTAGTTGTATGGATTCGCAATGAAGCCTCCGACGATGTTATGTTTTCGTTATGTTGTCAGTCCCGGCGCATACATAAATGGACGGGACGGGCACATATACACGCACAAACACACACACAGACACACATAAGCGCATTCGAACAGGCCGCAATGGTAACGTTCGGCACGATGCGAGAGCGCATGATGGCAAACATATTTATCAATGTCATCATTTTTATTAAATAGATATTAATAGACGTCTCTTTTGGCTTTGGGGATGGTTCCGTGAAATCGTTGTTTCACCTACCGTCGTTGGGTGGATCCGTTTTGTTATGTTGGTGGTTGTTGACTTTACGATCGCTTGCACGGTTTTTACGGGATGGATGCCTAGCTTTGCTTACACGTACACGTCGTGTGTGAGAATATTCTCTACCACGATTGTCAATATTGCGATTCTGGAGGTCGTGAGAACATCCCGAAACACAGATTGAGGTGCGTTCGCGAGTGAGCGACCAGGCGTCTCCATCATCGATCAAGTCGGGATTCGTAGGACGTTTTGANATGTATAAGTAGACAAAACTGACGACATTTATTTATAAATGTGTTATTTTCGTGAATGTGTGATACAAGTAAACAGGAATGAAATGTTGGAGAAAAAATAAAAACTGAACTGAACTTTACGAGGGAAAATAATGGATGAGAACGAAAGGGAGTAAAAGACGAGAGAAAAAAAAACTTTAGTTGTATGGATTCGCAATGAAGCCTCCGACGATGTTATGTTTTCGTTATGTTGTCAGTCCCGGCGCATACATAAATGGACGGGACGGGCACATATACACGCACAAACACACACGCAGACACACATAAGCGCATTCGAACAGGCCGCAATGGTAACGTTCGGCACGATGCGAGAGCACATGATGGCAAACATATTTATCAATGTCATCATTTTTATTAAATAGATATTAATAGACGTCTCTTTTGGCTTTGGGGATGGTTCCGTGAAATCGTTGTACCGTCGTTGGGTGGATCCGTTTTGTTATGTTGGTGGTTGTTGACTTTACGATCGCTTGCACGGTTTGTACGGGATGGATGCCTAGCTTTGCTTACCCGTACACGTCGTGTGTGAGAATATTCTCTACCACGATTGTCAATATTGCGATTCTGGAGGTCGTGAGAACATCCCGAAACACAGATTGAGGTGCGTTCGCGAGTGAGCGACCAGGCGTCTCCATCATCGATCAAGTCGGGATTCGTAGGACGTTCTGATGCGGATGGTCCAGCAGTCAGGGAGAATGTGGCCATTGCACAACCTAATATGACCAAATGATGTCACAGTGAAGCTTTTAGGAATTGCTCCGCACGGTTTGGCTAGCTCTCTGGCGCTAGACAGGGAATAAGAAGCAATTGGGTTGGTTTGTGCACAATAAGCGTGGATGTAGCCCAAACCATGCTATCCGTATTCTTATCTATGCTCGATACATACAGCTCGTCGGTACACACGTTTGCTACCATATCACGTTCGCTATTAGTGTTCAGCCACCGTAGTGACACGGTTAGGATGAGCGAACAGGGAGACGAGCGTTAAGTGCAATGAATTAATCATCTTTTCTGGGGACCCCCCCACTCAGTTTGGCCGGTTCGAACGTATGTTTCCAGCCACGTGTCGCTCGGTATGAGCCTAAATTAATCTTTCCAAAAAGCTGCTGCAAACTTCTCGCACGTGGTAAGACGAGCCAGACTGTGGGTCAGTATGGTCTTCTCCTGGGATGCGCAGCGGGCTGTAGTAGTTAATTAATAATCAAAAGGTATTTAGTGTCATTTACTAGCCCATCCAAGCGGCGACAGGCTCTCGACGCTCTAACGAGCATCTGTCTAATGACCGGTCGGAGTTGTGGTTTAAATTGTCGGTAACATGGTGTGGGTTGCTCTGGTAATTGAGATTCGGTACGTTAAAGTTCAACAAACGTTTCGTAGTGTTTAACCACTCGTACATCCGCTCTCATGAGATTTCTAAATATTTGTTAAGGTGTTCTCATAGTCATAAGCATAATTAAAGCATAAAAAAATATTGCATCATTCATTAGGATTTGTAAAAAAAATTACTAGTTATTATAATAAAATGAAGTTTTAACCAGGAAGATCCAATAAATAATTAGTAATTTCTTAGCAATGGATGCCACGAGAAATAAACTACCTCACAGAGCATTCTACACATTTCGCGCAGACTACACTTGCTAGAATAATGCAATTGCTAATGGAAAACCTTCTGAAAGCTATCCATTTGCATGGTTTTGCTGGAAAAGAATTATTTGTTGTATTTTCTGCCAAGTCCTCGTTGAGCAATGTGGAACATCTACTCTGACTTAATGCATATACATTTATCAATAAGTCAACTTACGTATTAAATTACTGGAAGTATTCTTTTTTGAAGCACTTTCGGAAGAATCAATCCGGAATGTAGTTAAAAACTGGATTGGAGAAAAGCATATGTATATGCAATATTTGCAATGCAGCGAAGAAGGAAAAGGATAATTCTATTGTTGGTCCGCCGAATCCACTGCGAGGCATGACAACAGGAAGGAATATAGCTGATTGCAAGCATCAGTATTAATAATGGAGTCCTTAATAAAAACTCTTAGAGTGGTGGTTACAATCGAACATATCGCAAATAAGCCAGCAAAGTTTGTGGACTACTTCAGTTGGAGCTTCTTTCGAAATTAGATTTATGGTACAAACCTCACCGCTTGGGTAAAGTAAGTACATACTGATGAAGTACAATTTTCATGCCGGATGTTTATGGTCTGGTTAGGGAAGAACTCTATTATGATGATGTCGCTGGTAAGGAGTGTTGTTACAGTTGCTGTTTCATCTGCTCGGCTTAATCGCAAGCAATGAGCCGTCGTACTCCTTCGCCTCACGCAAAGGAAGAAGGAAAAACATTATTGGTGTTTCATACAGTATTTCATCCGGTGCCTCTAATGGCCATGGGTAAGATGGATGGATGTATCCATTGTTCTGTGTCTACTACTGAAGGTAGATTAGGGAGGAAGAAGTATGGATGTGAAATGATGCTTGAGTACAGTGGAAATAGAAGCCGTTCGATCCGAGTTGTTAGGTCTTAGGATTTTCCACTATGTTGGCATAGCAGTGTTAAATACTTCCGCTCGATTAAAGCTTCTTGGTTACGAGAAATTGCCCATGAGAATTGAACATTAACCATGAACAGCATATGGGTGTTGGATTAGGTTTATCTGGCCTAGAAACAAATGGACTCTTCACCATTTTCTCATCAGTAGATTTTCGGGGAATTTTCGCATTACTTTTTCAGTCTTTATGGGTACTAACACATCATGAAACATATGTAGCGTGGTAATGATTAATATAATACCAAGTACAATAGGGAAAAAGTACACTGTTGCTGGAATCTTTAAAGGTAGAGGCAACTAGCGACTAGCGACTGGAGAATTTTAATCTAAAACATACTAAACCAAATAAAACGAATGCAGTGCGCTTTACTAAATCAATTGAATTGTAAAAATAGCACACAAAAACATCTAAAGTAGACAGCCTAAAGAAACATATTTGTCCAACGTTTCTTGAGAGGTTCCATCACAAGATTGAAGATGTTTGTTTATATTGTACCTAATTTGTGTTTTGACGTGTTATCGTAGTGACGGAGAAAAAAACAGAAACCTGAGTAGGTCACTGTTACGTTTCGTCGTCAACGAAAAGACAAATTGTTGTAGTAATAAAATACTTTTCGGAAAAAACAATAAACTACAAAAGTAGACAGTGTTTTGTTAGGAGTGAAATTGTACCTTACATCTGATTGCTTCCCTGTGTGAGCTCTTGCTAAAAGTCTTCAATTTCTCACCTTCCCTGAGGGTCGATCGAACGGTATGGCCTTTATCTGTGGGAAAAAGTTACGACGAATCTGGTTGTTTTGACTTTTCCGTTTTCCGTTTGCTGGCACCGTTGTTGTTGTTTTTGTTTTTCTTGTTGTCAGTTTGTTTATTTTTGCTCGGGCACCCGTAATCCATTCAAACGCTACTGCCAAATGTCTTTGGCCGTCGGTTTGTTATACACACAACTGAGCTGTACTGAACGCCGTGGAACAGTGGCCATGGTGGCAGGGAGATCGGTGAGAACGTGTTTTGAAATTGCTGAAATGGCACTTCCTTTAAGCGCTCAAGCGCTTCCGACTTTAAGCCGACTTTCCGAATGTTGTTCTGAGCGGTTTTTTATTTGTTCAAATTTGTTCACCATTCTCCTTTTCCGCCTTGATGTTCGCCTTGATCGTTGCACATTGTTACCACGCGTTGACAACTGCGGACCGGAAGACGGGTGGTGGTTGGTTGGTAGGTAGATGCTTATGCGCATTTATTTTGTGTTGCTCTTACAAACTTCGAATGTTATGGTGCAAGTAGCGAAAACTGGGATGAGATTGTTGTTACAGACGCTAGTTGAGCAAAAGATTGCAGCGTAGGATAAGAAGTTGGATATCAGGCTTAAGGAAGAGAATTCATAGTCTGCAAATTGTAGCTTCTTTTTTTTATCGGATGTGTTTTTAAAACACGAATGGAACATTTTGCAGGCGGAATGGAAGGTTTGTGTCTTTTGTTGCTTTTCCTTTTTTGGAGCACAGTTGGATGCAATGGTAATTCATTTGGATTATATTTGTGCTGTTCCGATGCTATTGCAAACTGTGCATATTCGTAGAACGCTTCGGAAAGAGCATCACTTGGGTGGAACGGATGACTGCGTGGAAATTGAATTTTACGGTTCAAGGGAATCACCGAGAAAGTAGAGAACGTTCAGCCAGTGCCTGTGGCACCGATTGAAGTAGGCATCAATCTAACCAATCTGTCACCTTGACAGGACTGTTCCGGTGTACCGGGTTGCAGTTCGGGCACGGGCCAGTTGATAGTGCAATCCCAGGCTCACCGCTTGGCATTCGCCAGTCGGGAAGATGGATGAAAACGTTCCATTGTCCCGGAGGAACGCTTAACTCGTCCGATAAAAAGCTTAGCAAAAGGGAAAACTATATCAACATCCGCTAGTACAAGCCGAAGCTTCTTTGCCAAGTGCTTCATCGCTGGGAACGCAGGACCAAGTGATGTGGTTTGTACTGCCGCTCTGTCTGATAGGCATACAAGAGTGTGGAAAATTCTTTTGTGGGGTTTGTGTTGTTTTTTTTTCTTCCTCTACATCACACTCGAATGGTGAGGCATTTTCGTCTCCAACGATTCACGATTTTCTTTTGCTATGTCTGGCCGCGGAGGCCGAAAGGGTGTGTGATGATTTATTGCCCTTTTCAACCGTCACGAACCCCAAGGCGGGATACTGAAGTCATATCATCATCGCTCAACGTTTACCAACCATAACTCGAAAGCAAACAATGCCTTGTCAACGCTTTCTGCACTGATATCTAGCTTCGTTCACTTCCTTCTGTGCGATTCCCTTCCATTTCGTACACTGACATTGGGGAGGGCTCGTGCGCTGTTTGTAGGTCTTCTGAGCAAACACTTTTCAGTAGCCTGGCTTTGGGTGATATAGAATAACTCCGCCTCTGATAGAGTACCAGGGATGCAATCTGTTCATTAACACTAAGAAGGGCTTATATAGGGAAAATAGAATCCTTCGGGAGAATCCCCAACATTTTGAGTCAAAAAATCTAATTGGAATGTGCTGGTTTAGTAAGTAAGTATCAGATAAAAGTTGCATATTTTGCTGGATTTTAAAGCAATGTTTAAAGTTTGTTTGGAGTTTGGAGTACTGCATGATATTTAAAATAAAGTTAAAATTCATTCCTGGAAATAAGAATAAGAACACCTGGTTGAAACACCTTAGTGGTTGATTATATGTATCTTTGTTTAGGCCTTGAAATTACTGAATTAAATTCTCCGTTCGAATTTTTCCTTAAAAGCTCTTATAAATCCATCTAAGTTTCTAAGAGACGTTGCAAATTTTGGTAAAATGTTATCTTTAGAATGTCAGAAAGGATTTTTAGCTAGAACCTTCAGTCGCTCCTTTGACGAGATTGCTTGCTGCCAACTGGCCTAATCTAATACTTCTATTTTGATTTGAAAACAACCGACAATGTTTTCTACCACAACTTAAAGTGTTGATTTGTTTCAACAACATTGAAAATTACACTACTCAATTGCTTGACACTAAATCAATATTATTTTATATTTCCAGATCGAATTCATCGCTTCACCAATTACACCTTGGATTATATCAAATCTTCGAACAACAGTCAAAATGATTGGTGCTTGGTGTAAATTACATGCCAGCTTCATACGGCCATCACGGACCATCAGCTGCAATGTGCTGAAACGGTTCATCAGCATCGGCATCCTGCTACAGATCATCGCCAATTGTGGTATGTAAATACATAATATCTCCATATCACACTCATCAATATGAAGCACCCGAATGCATCTGGGTGTGATGAACAAATTTATTGCAACCATCACGGCAGGACAGCATTTTTTTTTTGTTGAAGCCATTCGCTCTAGTAGCATATCAGTAGCTGTGCAGATAGGCTGCGGTTAGGTCGGAATGAGTGCTCTTTAATGTAAGCTATATACCGGAATGGAGCTTTCGCAACGCTTCCGACACGTATGTATGACAGCAGGGCAATCAGGTGCAGAAAAAGTGGGAAGCTCACTTTAGCCGCAACGAGCTACGGTTTAATGATGTGGGAAATTTGAAACAGTCGTCATAAAATACGTCCAGCCTGCCAGTTGTCCGAACCTCTTGCCGTGGTTTTGAGAGTGTGTGTGTTGTGGTGTATCCATTCTGTTCCTTCACAGAGTTTTTGGCGAACGATCGGGTGACCACTAACGACATCATTGCGATTTCATTGGATTGAAACGTTTGGTTTTCGTGCAATAATGCACGGAATGGAGAACGATGAAACTGTTCGTTATTTACCGTACATTAACTGTTTAAAATGATTTAATTTGAAGCGTTTTTTAGAGCAAAAACTGTCGTGATTAGTATGATTTTACTTGAGTGTTTAATTATCAAAGAATAATTGATTAGAATCAAAGTTTGTGGCAGCTAGAATGCAAAGCGTTTAATTGTGATGAACAAAACAAATGTTTGAAATTTAATTTACAATACAACGAACGTCAAAAGTACTCACTACTGATGTTGATGAACGGTATTATGTGGCATGACAGCAATGTCGAATGCGGCTGTAATGAGGTACTAAAAACGATGTTTCCTTTTTCGCAAAATATGTATACTCATTCCAACGGCAAAGCGCATTCCACTGGCATTCTTCTTTGATGTGTCGGAAAACTATCGTGTTGAATTTACCATTCATAAGCACTTGAATTAACGTGAGAACAGACACTTTGGTGCATTTGTAAAGTTCATTTCACGTTTTCACGGTTGGATGTGTGCGAGAGGAAAATTTAGTTATCTGATGTGCGCGGTTGAAGCTGCTTGATGCGAATGCTATTCTCACATGCCTTATGTGTGCTTATACATCCACCTAGACAGGAATGCTGAATTGAGAAAATGTGCATCGTGCATGAATACTCACTTTCGTACGTTTTCAGGTTTTTTTCGCATCGTTCGCTTCCGTAACGGCAAAGAAACATTCACCTGCTGTTGTGTTAGAGAAAAACTGTGGAATCAGCTGCATTTTCCGTCGATGAACCAGCGTTCCTTTTGACTGTGTTGGCAGTGTCTGCGGAGTTGCAGTATGAAAAAAAAACGCTCCCCGAAAGCTCAACCGAAGTGCAGTTTTTTAGTTGCTACACGTGTGCATTCATCAAATGGTATTAAATGGAACGGTGCTTCAGTCTCTCTGTGTGGCCATGCAGTGGAATGGTTTGTTCATACCCGGCCTCAATATTGCCGGCACGCTGAAAGAAGTGAGGCTGGGTTGGGTTGGTATTCTGTTTTTGTTACTGACCGCTTGTGAATGAACAAATGTTGGAGCAAAAAAAATCTTTTAAATTCTACTTCATAGTGTTGAGCTGTTATGCGCATAAAGCGGTTTGGTGAAAACTGCAGTATCGTTCTTTGGCCGAATTTGTTACTTTACGATCGTTGTATAATGAACTTCAAATTCTTTTCTATCACGTTGCACAGATTTGAGTGTGGAATTTCTTTTATTACGATTGCTTAAAATGTATATTTTTAGGTTCATTCATTTTTTTAAGCATTTTTTTTTTCATTTTTCCAAATAATTATTTTATTTCGTACGAACGGATCGCAACGCTTGGTGATAGAGAAACTTCTAAACAATTGTCGAATGTTTCGATAACATGCATGCATACATACATACATGTTTCGATAACATACATAAAATTGATAAATAATAGCTCTAGTCGGAACGAAACACAATTTTTGGAGGGGTTGTATTATGAAATAAAAAATATCAGTAATGGTTCTGCCGCTTCGTAGAATTACTTTCCCTCCCCAAAAAACCGTTGTCACGTTTAAGCTCGGCATCCTTCTTACGAGCCGAACGAAGCGGGTGTAAAGTTAGTCCGTGGCGTGTGAACATTTGGTGATTTTCCCTTTTTCGTTTCGGTTCCCCTTTTTTTTTGCTTCGCACTTGAGCCGATTTCACGCCTCGGTAGAAATGGCTGGTGAATCAGGAAATACACAAACGAATCGCCGTGATCACGATAATGTGCCTAAGGAAGTATTGGATTGACCGAGCAAAAAGAGCTGTAAAAAAAACTAAAGGAGTAAAGGAGGCGCGCGTCATGACCTTTCGACGAAGCACGGCGTGAAAATCCTTTCCGGGGAGGAATGTGTGTCCTTAGACCGAACGAATAAATAAGTCTATGTGTGTGTGTGTGTTATGTGCCTACCCGAAGGACTATCGGGAATATGGAATCAAACACGGAACAGGGAGATCGTTAAGTTTTTGGGAAAAGGAATAAAAAATAAGAAAAGATTGGCGTGTGCCATTGGCAAACGGGTTCCATTCGAAGGGGGTTGTATCGGCTTGTTGAGTTAGAGATGGGTTATCAGTGTGCTTGCAAGCATCGAACCGTGTATTACCACCGACAACGGCCCTTGTAACCAGCGGGATCAACAGGATTGGATTGGAAAAGTGTTTCAGAAGTGTGAGTGCGGGCTTTTGTTGTTGCATTTCATCACCTTTTTCACACATCCGAAAAGCAACAGGAACTAAGCCACAAGACTGGTTAACGATGCAAGAAACCCAAGATGAAGCAGGTGAAAAGGGCGGTTTTGCTAGAACCAGGCTCAGTGATGGTATGAGTGGGATAAAAATGGATAAATTGACAGCTGATAAAGCGTTTTTAACTGTTTTTTAAACCTTTTGCGATGTTTGGGAAGATTGGATCAAGATTATGTTTGCGTTATTTCAGCTGGTAAGAGTTATTATTTCTTTATGGTAATTTTATTGAGCTTTATTTGTTGGAATTGTAAATTTCCATGATGATTGAGTGTTTTTTGTAGTTTTAATGAGATAAAAACAATCAAATGGGCTTTTAAATATAAATTATCAAATTTGTTGTATTGCAGATTCATTTACAGTCAAACTTGTATAACGAGTTTAATTTTTTCAAGTGTACCAGTCATTATGTGGGAGGATCTTACTCATTCAAATTTATACAAGTATTAATGTTAAGTAGGGCGGTCCGGTGGTGCATGTGATAAACGGCGCCAGTCCACACGGCCGGACCGGGTTCAAATCCCATCCGGACCGTTCCCCCGTAGCAAGGACTGACTATCCGGCTACGTGGTAAAAATAAGTCTAGTAAGCCAGAAATGGCCGGCGTGACCTGTAAGGTCGTTAAGCCAAGAAGAAATGTTAAGTGATTTATCATCCAAGCGGTCTTTACCAGGATAAAATGAAAAAGTTATACAAAAGGTTCTATAGTCATTTTTGTATATTGTTCTCGTTTTAAAAGAGGCCGAAAATAAAAATAATGTCGATTCGATTATCTATTGTAAACTATCACAGGTCACCGGTCTATTAACTGTTCGTTCGTTGTCGCAATGCTTTAAGTATTTGGAGAACATTCCATGTCAGAGGAAAAAAATAAGCTTTGGTTAAGTGTTACAAAAAGTCAAGAAAAGGAAATTGTGAAATAAAGAATAGAATTCTTTAAATAGTTAATTTAAATTGAAATAAAAAAATATTTGCAGTAATTTGCATACCCTTCTTGGGTTAAATGTTGATTGGTAACTATTGCGCTTGGAGAATGCTCATTTCTACAGAGACATTTTAGGCATTCAGATTAGTGATGTACAAAATGAGTGAGAATGAATGAGGAAATTAATTAATATTTTTGAGCGAGTTAATTTGCATCTCTACAAATAATTGATTTATTTCCTTTGGAATGTAATACAATCAAAGGAATTAAGTAAAAACTCATAAAACTGTAATTTTACTCATGAAAGAGTCATTTCACTCTTTACAGAGTCATTTCACTATTGGAAGAATTATGACTCTTTTGGGGCTATCTTTGACTCACTCATGAACGAGTGATATCACTCATGTGAGAGTCATTTAATTCATTATTAAATATTAATATCCATTAGAAACGTTTCTTTCAGTTCGAATCAATTTAATATTAAATTAAGAATGCTCAACTCAACTCAATTAAATTAAGAACGAATAAGCTCTTTAATGTGAGTCTTTGATTTGAATTTAACGCACCGAAATGAGTTATTATTCCCATCTCTAATTCAGATGCCGCAAACTACATAAGAATTCAGCATCAAACTGCGGAAAGATATATTTGAGTTGAGATATTCAAATGTTCAGTTTTCTTATTTTGACGCTGAAGCATCGTATCAAACGCCTATACACTTCACGGGCTCTTCTTGTGCACATGGCACATATCGTAGGAGATAAGTGGAATCAGATCTCGTACAAAATCCATTGCCATGCCATCTGAACTTGAACCATCCGCCTCGACTCGAGAGCTCAATATTTCACACACAGCGGCCCACTACCAAGTGGCAGGCAGCATACACAACGTCTACCGCTAATACGCTTATCAAATTGTAGGCGAAATAATAAAATGTGTATTTTTACGGCCGAGTGATCCTGCACCCGGGAGCCGCTATGATGTGGTTATCGCGTCTGAGGTAAATAACCCCAAACCCTTCTGGGTGGGAATAGAGTGGAAAAGCAGGAGCTAATATCCTCGAGCCATGATAGTGGCTGAAGACAGTTCCGTTTTGGCACTGGTTGCCGGTGAATGGCGCACAGACGTGATGAAGCCACCAACACCCGGTACGGAAATCGACTCCCTTGCGGGCGGTTGTGGTTTTTCCTGTTGCGCGCGAACGTTACATCCGTGTGGCGCAAAGTGAGCGGCAAAGTGTGCCGCCTTTGTCGTCGTATCTCGTTTTCTCCCAGGGCGCGTTGCAAGAACCCTTTAGTAGACGCCAAAATAAGGCTGAAAAGCAGTGAGCACAGAGTCAGATGGTTCGGGTTTCCGGCTTTTAGGAAGATTAAACTCCTTCCGAGAAGAACATTCGGTGGATATTTGCATCCAGCACAGACGGAATGTGCTCCCCTTACCGTACCCGCCACTACTGCATTGGGCTATACGAGTAGTTTGGTAATGTTTTGATAGTTGATGGTTTGAGGTTTGCCCAAAATCGTCCGGTAAACGATGGCACCGATTGGTTCCGCAGCAATGTGGCTACGCCCCGTGGCGTAGGTTGCTTTAGTGCTGCGAATCACATCGGAATTTTTCTGTCGATTTGCAAAACGAAAAGTGAACAGCTGGTACACGTTTTGCTTCGGCTGAGAAATGTGCCATGCTGGGGGAAGGTGGAACACAAAATGTTGTACACTCGATTGAATGGACATAGTGGGAATAGAAAATTTGATTTTCCTTCTTTTGCTAAGGAATAATAAATATCGTTTTTAATCGGATGTTGTTTTTCTGTTTCGCTACCAATGCGTTAGATCATGCTAAGCAGCTGTGCTTTGTTTATCTGTTTCCGAAAGATAGTTGAAATAACAAACTTATAGCACATATCTTTCTTCTCAAAATACTATGTAAATATGAATGAAAGTTAAAACAACTTTTTTACGCTACTGTACGGATATATCAAAAGGCGCATGATCGGTATGTATGTCTTCACGTACCATTAGTGGCGTTTGGTTGGTTTGTTGGTCGGTTTGATTGCCACTGCTGATACATGCTCACATACACGTATTGCATTCAGCAGAACAAACGAGACCACACATTAAAGCGTGTCTGTTTGTTTACCCGGTGTCCGTGTTTACCCCATTTCAGCTGCTGCAGTTTCCAGTGCGCTGAACAGCAGAAGACGTCAGTCGCGAACTCGTAAACACGGAAACATCGAAAGCGCACCAAATGGACGCAGACCCACCGTTCCGGAAATGCGTTCGAGAATGGAT
This sequence comes from Anopheles longipalpis, assembly GCA_016170015.1. Taxonomy (NCBI): domain Eukaryota; kingdom Metazoa; phylum Arthropoda; class Insecta; order Diptera; family Culicidae; genus Anopheles; species Anopheles longipalpis. The sequence continues at coordinate 14,858,829 of CM028104.1, read as the reverse complement.
CGCTTTGATAGCTGGAAGCGGAATCTTCGCATCTTAGGTACGAACGGTCGGAAAGTGCTCCGGTGCTCCGGTATCCCGATGCTCTGTGTTGTTTACTTTACGCCTAGATGGATTTCAGGTCCAACTGATATCGCACTAGTCCATTTATTACTTCATAATTGCAACCGAGGACGATGGAGCATGATCCAGCTGCCGATGGGCATTCAACGCTTCTAGCTCAACGCTCATCGATGGCGATGGTGAGAAGCCTCGTGATATTCTGCTGTGTGCCCTACTGGTGGAAAGCTCCACTAGCACTGGCAAAGATGCCAAGGTTTAATTAGAAACCAATGCGTATGAATGACGACATGCTGAAGGGTTGATTTGCGAAGTAAATAAGTACCGCACGGAATCGTTGGGAGCAAATCGGGCGCAACGCTGTTGATGTTTGTAGTCTCATTTACATCTCTCATCTTGATGCNAAGATGCCAAGGTTTAATTAGAAACCAATGCGTATGAATGACGACATGCTGAAGGGTTGATTTGCGAAGTAAATAAGTACCGCACGGAATCGTTGGGAGCAAATCGGGCGCAACGCTGTTGATGTTTGTAGTCTCATTTACATCTCTCATCTTGATGCTTCTTAATAATGAAGGCATGAAAGTAAGAGAATGAACGGGATTGATGGAAAAGGTCCAAAACCAGTACGCCTAGGGTAGAGTACGGTTTTAACTGTCGTTCTTGGAATTTTATGAATTTCGGATGTGCTCGATGCATCATATCATATGAACACGAAGGAAGCTTAACTCCGTCCGTGCATGAAAGCGAATGGGACGCTATCCAGAGTGGAATGGTGCAAACGAGAACCAGCACACCACATCGCTGGTGTATGTCCCGCTGCTTCCAGGGCAATAATCACGGAACAAATTTATCTGTCAAGCGATGGTCGGTTGGCCATAACTCTGTCGGAAAAGTTCGCTTGCGCTAAGTTGTTTGCAGCACCGGTTGTCCGAGTTGGGTCACGGTTTGACGTTGCAATTTCGATCAAAAAGGAGTAAGAGAAAAAGAGAGAGAGAGAGAGAGAGAGAGGAATAAAAAAACAGAAAAAAAATCCCACAGCAAAACACTTCTTGCTGGGGCCGAGTAGCGGTCAATCCTAGCTATAACTTTTCCCATTTTATTAAGCCTCTCGCTAGGCCCGCTTGGGACGTCCTCTGTATAAATGAGCCCGCAAGGCAAAGTCCGTACCGAAACGAAACGACGGTCGGAGATGAACGGTCACTTCCTGTGGGGATGGGATAAGTTGTTGGCAAGGAAGGATACACTCTGCACCCTTTCGTACCATTTCCAGGCGGTGGAAAGTTTACGAGGTACGAGGTGCCTGGGTGCACCAGAAACAGTGGCAGTTTTTCGACATTCTGCCCGTCGGAATTTTTGGAAGAACGTTGATGGTCATGTTTCGATGCAATTTGTACCCGTTGCTTCCACAACTGGTCAAAAACAAATCTCAAAACCAGAACACCTACGGCCTTCCTGCCTCGTTTCCTTCCGCTCTACGTAGGGGTTGAGATGTCGTTCGTTACCTGGTCGATAGATTGGTTTAGCGGTGCATACTCCACCAGAAACCTGGCCTAATATCACGTGCAGTAAGGTTTTCGGAAGCATTTTTGGAGGTCTGCTGTAGGTTGCACTGAACCTCCTGTCTAGAAGGAAGAATTATCAAAGCACGTACGCCATATACTTGTCGTCGGACAGGGTCATAAACTGATCCGTTCGAAAAACCGGGTGCATCGCAAGAGGAAGTTTAAGGGTCACGTAAAGAACTGTTTTTTTTTGGTGGAAAAGAAAAAGAATTGCCAGTTAAACTTGCAACCTGTATCGAAGTTTTTGGAAACAAGTGGAAAAAGTTCATTGAAACAACATTATGGAACATTATGAAAAGCTGCTTGTTTACATAAACATACTTTCATCTCTCATAGATTCATTAAATTTTGTGCCAGTAGCGTTTTGTACTGTGCACACTTAGAATTTTAGGTTATGTGTAACACAGACCAAAATAGATGGATTTCTCAGGTTCTAATGAAGCTTCTGAAATATACGATGTGATTGAGGAGCATTTTAAGAAATCCTGGACGTTAAACGAAAAGTTTTTAATTAAGCAATGTTATTGTACGTCGGTTGGACTTGCTTCTTATAGACCACCCTAATGAGTTTCGTTAAGTAAGCTAGTAATATAAAAAAGTAAAATTGTAAGTTAAAAAAGATTATTGCTGATAAATAAAAAAGCAGTTTCTTCATAAAAAATCTATGAACCAAGTATTGTGTGTCATAACATAAAAAGGAGAAAAATTACAGAAAAACAAATCAGACAAAAATTGCATCTCCACAACATCATCACACAGAGAACTCCTTGTCCCACTTGGTATTGAATGCATGAAAAATGAGCCCACCAGGTTTCCCGGGGCCAGAGTCGCATCCGCCCCAAAACATTACATGTTGTTTCGGTGGAATCGTTTCCTTTTAGCACGGTTGCACTACGATGTATGCAGGGAAGTGTATTTGGAGTGCTCAAGACTATGGTTGCCTACGATGGGATAAGCATATTTTGCTGCACCATTCTTACCACTCGCTGGCGGAAGTGTGTAAGTGTGGTCGGGCTGGAAGGAGAACGTGCATTACCCTTGCAGTGCATTTTCCCAGCGGGTAAAAAGTGGGAAAGCTAACTGCCGCCTTTCTCGCGGATTGTGGAAGCCCTGGAACGAAAAATCTCGGCACCTTTTCGCCTTTCGCCGAATTGTACCGCACGCGCGGCTAGAGAGTAAATTTGTTTTTATGGTGTAATTGTGTTGATGGTGTTTTGTAAACACAGCATGGTGCATTGTTAATGGTGACTGGCACGGAAACCACTCATTTGAAACGATTTCGCTCGAGAGTCTCCCTTCTGTTTCTGTTGTTGGTGTACGTTTCGTACCATGGTTGGATATTTGTCGAACATTGGATGCGGGAATGAAGAAGTTTTGTACATGTCTTTCTGCTTATTATTGGTTTAGTTTCGCGGGTACACAAGTGGGTGGTGATTTTTTTCGAGCAATCTCGACACAGTAAAAAAAATCCACCATGACGCTTGCCATTCGGTTCACAGTGAATTGGTGCAGTTTTCGACGACGTCACCATGATGCGGTTCGCCCAAGACGATCACCAGTCAGCTCGTTGTCGTACGATGCCGTCACTAATTTGTATAATTACTCCGGCTTTTCGGTTTCGCCGTCGGTATAAGCAGCATGGAAAAACCTTGCACACAAATATACAGCAACGTGACAGCAGTGCGGTGGCATAGCGATGCATTCCGCCATCAGCCATCCGTTGGCGTCTGTTCGTGTCGTTTCGGGTTGGGCTTGGGTTTCTGGTGCGCTCTGGTAAAGTGTTTGGCAAGTGTTTGACGGGATAATACGCGCGGTTTGCACGGTGAGCATGGTAGTAGGCCCGAGGAGTGTTCCGAGATTTGTTTAGTATATATCGTTGCGGTACTGGAGACCGGAATAGGGTTGGGAGATCTGGTGCTGGGTAGAAGGCGTAGAAAAACGAAGAATAGTTTGTTCTGGCAGTAGAACGATGCTCAATGCACATGTCATCCTCCCGGTGCGGTCATTGAGTGGTGCTGGGAAACATGGGAAAAGCTTTTCCGACAGCAGTGTGGAACATACGTCACGGAGGGATCCTGGCAGTCAAGGGTGATATGGACTTTCCAAGGGGATAGTGATAAAGATTTGGTGCAAATGTTAAGTTACACATGGAAACTCGTACTGGGGCTATACACTGGGGAACCATTCTGTGGTTGTGGTGGGTGCACTGAATTGAAATTGTTCAAATACCACCATCTAGTCTTTCATTACCGTTTTTGGTAGAAAAGTATATTTGCAGTGCTTTTTCGGAAATTCGGACCAGTTGTTTGTAGGTCGCGTAAACTGCTCGAAAGTTGATCATGAAGTCACTCAAAAGAGAGGGAAGAAGAGAGTGAGAGAATCATACGGGTAGAACGGAGAAAATATTGGACTGCAATTTAGCAGAGCTGGCTCCTCCATTTGTGGCCAAAGTTTTGCAGTGTTAGATAAAACTCGTGCAGAAGAAGATGAGAAGTGGACAGTATATACGACATTAGCCCCAAAATATTGTGGTAAAGAAAAGTTGGCACCTTCTGTCAGCCAACTGGTTTGCCTCCGGAGAAAGTTTGCTACACTGCACGCGTACCGCTCCATCCTTCTCCACGGGTGGAAAAGTATAGAATGAATGAATTCTTGACAGGCCGATAGCTTAAACGCTGACGAGTTGTTCCCATTTTGCAACATCTCCGCCCAAAAAATCCTCCAATAATGTCGGCGGGTGGCTTTGACTCACAGAACCAGACGTTATAATACGTAATTAAATGATTCCTGCTGTTACGAAGCGAGCGAATGTAGTTGGGAAAATCAAACGTCACACCTCCGGTCCGGTGAAAAGCAAGTGGGAATTACTCGATGCAATGGAATAGTATGAGAGTTGATGAAAACCATCTTAAACATTCACTGCTACGAGGTATTGAGCAAATATGCTCGATGGGTTTTCTCCGTACTGGAATGACAATATCGATTTTCCGAACCGTTCATTCATATCGTTCATTCCGTGATCATCCCGGTCGTCTGAAAGCTATCGGTTACCGTTCAGAGAAATGGCTGGCCACAGTGGTCACTGTGCATTGACCACGCACGCTAGAACACGTAACAGTCAGCGAATGGTGCGTCCCGGAGGCCACTGATGTCATTAGCAAATTGGAAACCCGATTAGGGGTTTTGTTGGACGAGTGAACGAAATTACCTGGAATCGCCAGTCTTACGTTTGGCGTATCGCTGATGCACCTTGCCAATCGGTGAAGAGTGTTTCAATGAGGGGCCACACAAATCTAACCTTTAAGTCAATATTTTAACCACTAACGGAGCGTAAGACACTGCAGCATAGTTGTGTGACTTCTTTCCAGAAAAAAACTAAACGAAAGACCACCGACGGTGCTAAATGTATCGCTAGCAAAGTTGTATCAAAGACTAAAGTAAAACACAACAATGCCATCGACGACAACAGGGAAAGACAAACATTAGACAGCGCTTGGCTAACGCCATGGTGGGTACGATGGAACCTGTGCCAGAACCAGTGGGACATGCATGCATGCGGGACGGCAACNAAGTTGTATCAAAGACTAAAGTAAAACACAACAATGCCATCGACGACAACAGGGAAAGACAAACATTAGACAGCGCTTGGCTAACGCCATGGTGGGTACGATGGAACCTGTGCCAGAACCAGTGGGACATGCATGCATGCGGGACGGCAACAATAGCCTACGACTCGTCGATTGCTGGTCCCAATTTGCCCACACCTTATCGTTTCTGCACAGGATAATGGAACCAAGTAGACTGGGGTTTTTGGTAAGTGTGCCGGCCGGCCGGTCAGAGGAAATGACAAATAAAAGTTTTACTGTTTGCACTACCACTCATCCGAAACCAGCGCCACGATCTTTTTTCGGCGCTACTTTTTTTCTCTCTTATTTTGGCTTAAATTCCTTTTTTGGGAGGAAGGAGGAAAAGTGTACCACCAGCCTGTTGGGAAAAAGTTAAAAAATGGAAAGAAACTCCATCGTGAGTGAATGAAAGAGAGAGAGAGAAAGATAAAGAATAAGGGAAAAGAATGGAAATTCGGCTAAGAAATCAGTCTGCACCGTTTCGGGTTGGTTTTTCGGACTGGTGAGTTCTGGGGTTCCGTTCGAATGTTGCTCTGAATGGAAAAGCATCAATGGCTGTGAAGGCTCATGGCAAGAAGATGGCGTTCCCTCCCATGGGGAAAGGAACGAACGCGGAAGAAACGAACGCGGAAAGTTTGAAGCTTTTATCTGACTGTTTTGGAGCTTTTTTCCACACTTTATATCTTAACCTTTTTGTTTTGCTTGGTTTTTTTTCTGTTGTTTTTGTTCTTTCTCCCGTCTAAGAGGGTAATTGTAGGACTTTTTTGCACTTCACTAACTTCTCTCGTTGCATCATTTCGTGCCGAAGAAGTCGCTGAGGTCGAGATGGGTAAACCATCACCAACACCGAAAGAGAAGAGATGCAATGGGCTGGGTAGAAATGAAAGTGGTTTGTAGGAAATTAGATTTATGTTCTGTTTGCTCAGGCCGGTTTCCCATTTCCCAAAACCACGCTCTATGTATTCGTGTCCGTGTATGTGTGTGTGTGTGGCATTTTATTCTTCTGTTTCATTTAAGGTTTCGTTGTCATTTTATTTGTTTTTTTTCTTTTGCAACCGTTCGTGTCCGGAGGTCGCCTTACCGCACGGAAGTTACCGAGTATGCTTTTGAGTATGATTTGTGAGGAGTTATTTGAGAAAAAAAGGGTGTCGTAAAACTGTCTATTACAGTATCACACGTTTCGAGTGGATGAAAGTGGAAGTATAAATTATGTTTGCGTTTGTTTTTGGGCTGTGCCACAAATGTCTGTGCCACAGTTACGTCACTTTGGTTTTAAGAGAGTCGCTTAGCAAATAATAATTATAGCTGATGATGTTGAAAACCGATAATGTTTCATACTATACGAATACTTGAATTGCATTTCATTGTAGCAAAGGCCGACCGGCGGACTTGTGGGAAGCAAATGTAAGCTCTGCTTGAATCGAAGAGTGTACAAGGAAAGCCATAGAAAGAATTTTTCTTGAACGAGAAACTTTTTGTTGATGTGCGTGTATTAACGTAAGCAATTACCTGCAAAAACCATCATATTCAATGCTTGTTTCGTCGTGGTTAAGAATTCTCTTGTGGTCGGTGCTCTGTTGCTTAATTGAGCGAACTATTCGTTACGGGTTCAGCAAGAAGTTTAACCATCTTGAACGGTCGTC
>CM028104.1:14805446-14851929 GCA_016170015.1 Anopheles longipalpis | reverse complement strand
AAAACCATCATATTCAATGCTTGTTTCGTCGTGGTTAAGAATTCTCTTGTGGTCGGTGCTCTGTTGCTTAATTGAGCGAACTATTCGTTACGGGTTCAGCAAGAAGTTTAACCATCTTGAACGGTCGTCCTGTTTTGGGAGAGAATCTAATGGCGGTGCGTGCGAGAGTAATTTTCCGAAACCTACGCCATGTTCGGTGTACCGGGCCCGGTATGGTGAACCCGTCCGTCTATGCCTTAATATCGTTAATTAAGTCCAATGCGATTAATCCACTCGTTGGTCGCGAAAGGAGCGAGTGGGCTGCATTGCCAGCCGGTGATGTATTAGGTCCGACGAGGTTCCATTCACATTTTCCCACTTCGGAAAAGCTTCTTCTAGCTGCAATCAGTGCTTTATAGTGTTTCATATCGTGATCATTCCGTTTGTCGTCTATGTGTGTGGTTTTTGGGTTGCCCACAGAGGTGAGTGTGTTCTTGGAGCATAATACACATTGGACGCACCGCACCCGTGACTGATTGTATGCGGTTAGCAATAATGGACTGGGCTTCCTTCCAGCACCTAATTACAGCGAGGTGCAGGAGTGGTGCCAATAAAATTACGCAAATTATTATACCCAGTCCGCAATGGGGTTCGTACGTTAGTGCGTGCAGAAGTTGACGCTCCGGGGAAGCCATTTGTCATGAGTTGGGTGAGTTGGGGTGAAGCACAAGTCCTTTTCACTGGTGTTCATTATGATGACGCTTTATGAATCACGAATGACTGGCGATGTGTTTTTAGGAACGAGGTAAAAATGTAGCTAAATTAAATAATTACAGCTAATGGGGTTAACATGAAATGTGGTCCTGGTGTAACGTTCGGTGTGAACAGCACCCATGTATGTGTGATTGATTTTTGATGGCCGGAAGGTAGGGATAGGTACGGCATAAAAAATAAGAAAGAAAATATGCAAAAGTCATATGAAATCATTCAAATTAAATTTGAATTAGTAGAAGAAATTAATATTCTTTTTAAATTTGTAATTGTGATGAGTTTTTACATGGATATTCGGGCCTTTTTAATTTTTGTCAAAGGCAATTTTTTGTCATGCTAATTAAAAGGCCAAACATTTGAATCAACTTGTGTCTGAGTTTAAAAAAATATCAAATTATTTGAATTTTTTTAATTTGATTTTAAAGACAAATCTGGAAGATGGTTTGAGCTAACATAACCAAAGCTTGATATTTTTCTAATTCAACGGCCCTTGCGGATGTAGTTTCAGTTACATTCGATGTCTTAAATCTGGGTAATGTTTGATGGACAGTGCGTTCCTGATGAAATCACAACTATTTTGTGGAATTCATTGATGAGTATCGAAAATAACTTGTTTATTACATCTGTCAAAACATTTGCTATTCAAAACCTTATTAAAGAGTTGTCTCTTATTGAAGAGACACAATAAGGCGTCCTTTATTCCTGACAAAACTCATTCATGAGATCTTTCATGATTGACGTGATTATTACATGAGCTCTTCACCGAAATTTTTTATGAGTGAGTACCATTGCAAAAGAATTGTAAGAATTCTTTGTGGAGATTCTAAATAACAATAATTAATTCCCTCTTTAATTCTCTCTCGGTGTACACATAACTTAAGCAAACACGATTGGGATGGGTCCGGATAGAATTTGATAATCGGTCCTGCCGTGTAAGATCGGTGCCGCTACCACATAAACCATTGAGCTGCTCCAAAAGACCCTCATTTTGATACTTTATCATATGATATTAAGTGTTTTGGGGCGACTTATCCCTGATACATATAAAAGGTACACAAAATAGTACAGTTTGTTAAATGCAATCTCTAAAAACAAACGTATTATTCTCAGCTTGGAGGTTGTCACCAAATGAAGCTTAGCATTGGAATGTTCATAAAGTGATTGTTCCTTAGTAGAACACTGTCGTTATGCCTCTAGCTTCATTTGGTCTTCAAAGATTAGAATGTTTTACTTACGCCATGGGGAAGAATGCCGAAGTTTGGCCAGTCTTCAATAGCATCAAATAGTCAGGCAAGCGAGTTAGTGGAGCACGTCAGTGTTTTTGGAAAGTTTTCCTCATTTCATTAAGCTAGTTTTCGTCGAAGCATTTGGGCGTGCTAGAAGAATACTGGTACATGGAACAAGTTCCGCAGGTCAGCTTCGCTCCTCCGTTCGGGATGGATACCTTTTCCTGCCACTACACCAATTAGTGTGAGTCTTTGCCAAGTGCGTTGTTTTTCGGATCAACATGTGTGCCAAAGTTGTGGCGTTGCGCAAGTTTTGCAAGTGTTGATTCCCGGCTGGAAGATTGATCCGTCTCGCTCGTATCCGGAGGCTGTTAGTCCGGGGACGTCCGGAAGGCAAAGCGCTAGACAATGGTCAGCAAGTAGGTGGGTGAGCATGTGTACATAAATCTTCTGTAGAGCACGCAAACCGCATCGTTGTCTGCTTCTCCCCCCCGGGCAGTACGAAGTGAAGCAAGCTATGTGGCTGTTCTTTCCCGGGAATTGAGCTTCGGGAACGTGTACGGAACGGCGTGCTATGTAGCAAAGTTTTGCCACTCATTTGTTTGCGGAAAAACATCGGCAGCTCTCTAATATGTCTACGAGCGAGAAGAGTGGTTGCGTCCAAGTTTGGGTTTGATTTGGAATCTAGCAGCCTTCCGGCAGAACGTTCTCGTTCCCCGGGAACCAGATGCGTGGCTCGATTTGGGAACTGTACCCATACCCTGCTGCTTCCGCAATCATCCTTTACTCGAACACTGTTTACCAACTAATTAGACAGCACAGAAATGGGGCTTGCATTGTGGATGGAAAGTGGAACATGCAGAACACATTCTACAGCTGAACAACTCTCACCCGAACAATCTCAGCCATGCGAGATCGGACACGAGTACGACTGTGTACTACATACGTTCGACTTGGCCGGGAAGCGAGTTCCGTCCGACCCGTCGAAAGTGCACGGCGCCATATTCGTGCAGCATGATGTGAAGAATATAGTACGCATAAATCTTATGCTAGCTTTTGCACTTGCTTTCCTCGGTCGCTGTGCAGTAGGGGAAGCATGGGTTCGGAATGTTGTTTCGTTGTCGGGCACAAAAACACTAATTAATGACCGAGGGATCCTTATCGTCCATGGAATCGGTACCGGAAGGTGACGCAACTCGTCATAAAGTTTTAGCTCAAAGACGGAAGCTGCCAATTTCTGTGGCTGTTTGTGTGTTTGTGTGTGTGAGAAAGTTGAAGACTTTGGCAAGCTTTGAGTGTGATGCATAGAGAATTGACAGAAGCAAGCACAAAACCGCAAGGCAAATGTTGTAGTGACGTTCATTGCGTAGCGTACCGATTGGATCTCGGCAAAAGGTGGGACTGGGTGCACTTAATTAATAGAATTTTTGTTATGAGTGAGAGGTGCAGCCGTATCGCAGATTTGTGGTGTTGTGAAGGATGCAGCAGCCTTTTGGTTTGTGGCCTGTTAGCTTAAAACACGGACAGAGCAGAAAGAAAGGCATATGCGGAAGGAAACGGGTGTGTAATGCGAACCTTTTTCACTATGAAGAGTGTTTTTTTTTCGTTGTTTTCGTTTTCCCCCTTTTGCAGCAAATACAAACGATGCTCGTTCAGTTGCTGTGGTAACGCTTTTAAAAGCTCCCAAAAGCACTGGAAAGCGCCACAACATTTGGGAAAAAGTTGGTAGGAGTTGTTAGCCACCAACCATCCTAACACAAGAAGACCTTGATTCCGAAAGTGCGATTTTCGTTTAACATTCACGTGTGTTGGGTTGGGCTGGGATGAGTTCCGTCGGGTAAGTCGATCGGTGCAGTTTCAGCTTTTGAAAACCACACCGAATTGTGTGAAGAGATACGAACATCTATTTTGCGTGTTTGGAAGGTTTTCCGCACGAAACACTTCTGGCTCGTTGAAGCTGGAGCATAATTCGCATAANTCACGTGTGTTGGGTTGGGCTGGGATGAGTTCCGTCGGGTAAGTCGATCGGTGCAGTTTCAGCTTTTGAAAACCACACCGAATTGTGTGAAGAGATACGAACATCTATTTTGCGTGTTTGGAAGGTTTTCCGCACGAAACACTTCTGGCTCGTTGAAGCTGGAGCATAATTCGCATAACGAACGGCGGTTTGATGCCATGGCCCATGGCGGAAAAGGGCTACGATATGTATACAACAGAGATGTTTATTTAAATTGTCTTCCTGGTACGGGGTGTGTGTTTGTGTGCGCGTCTATCTAGCGCGTATTTTGTGTTGGTACAGTTGGGCAGTCTGGTCGACACGTGGTAGAAGAATGGCTCCTCAGCACTACGAAAGTGCAAGATATTTTTCACATAATCTCATTTATATTATTTCTACCGAAAGCAAATAAACATATAAACTTTCCACTGGGTAGCGCCGATCGCAACCGAAGCGCAAAAGCAAATGAGAACACACACATATATGTATGCACTGCGATTGCATCTCGAGCTTTTCACTGCACCAAAGTTCGCTTCGTATTTTGTTTCGTGTGTTTAACGTCGAACCATGGGAAAATCATGGCGGTTAGTTTGGAAAGACCGAAGCCAACGCAAACAATGTCATTTCGATGGTACGTGAATGATCCCGGCGTATCTTCTCCACAGCATTATATCCTATTTGCAGCAAAACTAAGCGATTGTTTTATTTTCCAAAACGGTGGGTAAAGCGGGTACGACTCACCCCTTGGTCTACACCAACCGGGAAAAGAATGAACGAATGAATTTTCCTTAATGCTTTCGATTTTACCTTCCACTGAATCCGCTTTATGTATGTACTTCCTTCTGATTGTGATGTAGAGCGTGCAGTCAGGATGGCGAAAAACGATCGTTTAACTTCCTGGGAATTCTTTGAACGCGCTGGATCAAAACGATTGCCGGTAAATCAGGTACCACCACAGACTTTTGCATCAAACTCCTATGGGAAACATTTTAGGTTTTTGGTTGACTGCAAACGGAACGTAGACAAATCGTGGCTATCAAGTGATTTATAAATTAATCGAATCGATTCCATTTGGTCTTGAGGAGGCAATTTCCAAGGCTAAAGAAAGGATTAATATTTTGTTTTGTGAACGTACCGTGACATGAAGAATAAGACAAAGCAAACAGCACACAATTGAGTGAACTACCTGAAAAATTTTACATTTTACAAATTGTCCAAATAAGCTAAATAAAATTAAACTAGAATTACGTCACTTTTTGGGCTTATGTACTGCTTGAAAAGTTTTTACAGGTTATCCGGTTCATCAGCTTTAGACAGAGTGCTCGTCTCAGAAGTGACACAAATTAAATATTTTTGTGTGAAAAAAACAAATTAACCCGTTTTTTGCCTTTCATTTCCTGATTTTATTATACAATTATACACTACATTTTGATTATACAATACAATAAACTATAAAAAAAATGTTAATATTATATTACTATAAAATCACAGCATATCTAGAAAGACAAGTTTATCAGTAAATCGGTAGTGCGAAAGCAAATGATCAAACAGATGAGCTATATTTTAAGAACGTAATGAGAAGCTTTAACCATTCAAGAGGAAATGAAATTGGCAAGGCAACTAAAACATGATTGATGGCTTAAACGCTGGCATGTTTGGTATTTATACCGTCAATTTTAAGGTTGATTGAAGCGTTGTTAATTAGATTGCAATGTACCGATCGAGCATGTGAAAACATGGCAGCGGAGGGAGTAATTCCTCAGAAATAATTGTGATTTTATACCTATTTCTAAAAAAAACTACTTCTTTTGCCTACAATCAACTTTGACGGACAGAATGATGGATGTACGTCTGGGGGTTGGTAAGGATTTAGGTAAATAGGAGGTATGAACCACACGCACCCTATTCGGGAATAGAGTCTTTTGAAGCTATATATCATTACCACACCTATGAGGTGCGCGTGCGAGCATGTCACTCTTATTTAGGTTGACTCAATGCTAAAAATCGTTTATGTTTCCAAGAATATGTTCCAAGACAAATTGCTTGCATTACAGTTCCTGACAAATGGTCAAGCTCTTACTCTTGACATTTTGTTTTTTTATTCGAATAGAATAGGTAGGGTTAGGCTTGTTTTTTTTCTTATAAATGAAATGACCAAAATCCAAAGGTCGAAATAGGGTTGACTGTTAATTATGAAAATGAATCATTTCCGTTAGTATGCCTGGAAGCTTGAGTGAAAGGTTCAACCGACAGGCATAAAAAACATTTAATAAAAAGAGTGAAGAACCATACCACAGGATCAGGCAAGCTATGTGTAAAACCGCATGTTTTTCTGCCATTTGGCAATCCATTATTGGCGTGATACATGAAACATTCGCGTTCCGCGTGGTGTGTCGCACAATACAACGCATTCTTCCTGCGATGTGTGTGATCGGCGTGAGCTTGATCTGTTGGATAGTTTTCTCATTCAATTAGTGTAAATTGAATGTACGCGTGCTTGGAAAAACAAAACAACCTCGGTCGAACGAAAACTTCAAGGTATTAATGATCCAACAAAAATACCAACAAAAAAGAGAAAACACGCGCGAAGCGTAGAGTGAATTCGGACACTGAAAGTATCCACCACCATTTGGCTGATTATCGCAATAAACCTCAATTCATCTAATTATCGGGCGAGGAAAAAATACGTTCCGCACGAATTTTTATCCTTTAGAAGCACGGCCACACTAGCGGTGGAATGGTGTTTTGTCTTTATGTAAGGAACGATGGAGAAGAGAACTGAAACGTAGGACAATTTTTTGGCAAAAGCCAAAATCGTCATTTCGGTAATTGCCATTGCGGCATCGCACATTTCCCCGATGGGTTTTAATGTGATTAAGAGCGGGGATTAATAAAATTATGACTATGGTCGCTGGCGCGTAAAGTGGATTGGAGGTGGTATCCGTAGGTTAGCACTGTCGCAAGGTGTAAGTGATGTGGTACGTTTCTAATTTATAGTAAAACCTGAAGTGGAAGAAAAATAGACCACCTATCAAACGCCACGAAGTGTACGAAGCCATGGACTCGAAGCTGCAAAACGGTCTTAAACGCTAAATGTTTATTGACCGAAATCATTGATGAAAGTAACGTTGCGTACTTCCATTTCTTCCCGACACTAAACATGCGCACACTGTTCTAACTTAATAAGCTCCATTGCTAAGTGTTTTTGCAGCTTTCTTGGTAGGGAGGAAGAAATATATTAAGAAGCAAAGGAAGAAGAGGACTTCCGCTTTCACAGCAAGAGCCTTAGTGCTTGTGTAGAGCACTAGAGTTCAGCCACGTTATGGGCCCGGATAGCATTATTGTTATTTTGTTATTTGAAATCGATTCGATTGTATCGGTGTGGTTCTTGAAAATGTCAAAAATCTGATGAACAAAATGGGGAACTTATGTTTCGATTAGGATGATTGTTTTTATTTTGTTAGCCTCCGCACAAAACGGTGACACACATTGAAAGAACCACTGTTTACAAATAGAGATTTGGGATAAATCATGGGAATTGATTCAACTGTTTATGTTTTATTCTTGAAATAAGAAAAGAAAAGCACCGATAAAAGGGAATCGTTGAGATTGTAAAAGATGTAAAGATGGTTGCACAACTATTTAAAGCTAAACGATCTTCGATTCGTATATGTTGATATAGGATGCGTATTGTGCACAAAGTTGAATATTTGAAATATAAACTGAACCAGGATTTAATTAAATTTATGTGTTAAATTTGCTTTAGTTTTGCACATCCTCTTCCTTAAATTGCTCCAGTACGCACATTAATTGTTGTGAGTTTCATTGTTTCATGCGATCGTTATGATGCGTAAAGGTAATTCTTCGAAATCGAGTTTTCCGCACATAATTCGCTCGTTCCGACAAACCATTATCAGCTGCACTTAAGCACCTTACGTCATAAAGCATACTTTTCCGAACCCCGGCCCATCCCTGGTGACCGTTAAGATAAAGCTTCACCTATTGTACTGGTTCTTGCGCAACGAATTACATGCACGGGTACGCCCGAACCGGCCCACTTACACAAATGCGCTTGGGTCATTTCGTTTTAGTATTATTATTACTACTATAACCGAAACTATTTGTGCATGTTAATTTATCGTTCAACCCCTGCTATACTCCGATTTGCTTGTTCCGGAGGAGTAGTTTGTTGTTTGTTTTTTTTTTGTTGCTGGTTCTTGGGTTCATCCTGCCACTCATCTTAAGCGGTTTCGAAGCTAAATGGCACCCGGATGGGTGAGNTTAGTATTATTATTACTACTATAACCGAAACTATTTGTGCATGTTAATTTATCGTTCAACCCCTGCTATACTCCGATTTGCTTGTTCCGGAGGAGTAGTTTGTTGTTTGTTTTTTTTGTTGCTGGTTCTTGGGTTCATCCTGCCACTCATCTTAAGCGGTTTCGAAGCTAAATGGCACCCGGATGGGTGAGTGATGTGTAAACGGCTGGCAACCCGGAGACCCGGCGGAAAGTGGGGAAGAAAATGCATTGTATTATGTGGTGGGGTTTTCCTCTTTTTTATGACTCTCACAAACTTACGGCCTTACGGATGAGATCAGTGGCGTATTGGGTACACAATGGCGAGATCATCCTTTTGGTCGTTTATCCAATTTTGCAACGCCCTCCACATTAGCCACACCAGGCAACTAGGTACTGGGATGGAGGGCGAACGTTTCCCCCCGGGGCGGACGATGCACATTACGAACCGGATTGAACAAGGTCTGGGCGCGTCCAGCTCTGATGCGAGCCGGGATCGTCCGTCAGTCTGTCCGGTCGGGGCAAGTTTGGACTGGTCGAGAATGACAGACTGTCATGTGTATGTGGGTTTATGTATGAACGTGTGCGAGTGAGCGACCATTTTATGAGTCAAACGATGGATCGCGGGATGTACTATCTCCGGTACGCCACAACCCGTCCCACCCGCGCAAGGGTACCACTGTTCCGGCCTGGGAATGCTTTTGGGCCACTCGTTCTACTTTAACGATAATGTACCAGTCGACCGTTCTGCCATTGTGTCTGGGCAGTGGTCGCCATTGCTCTGATGTGCTGATGTGTTCATTGTGCATGCATTGCAGGCGAGTTGAGGTACGACCGGTGAAGGCTGACGACGGACGGGACATGGTCGTTGTAACTGTCGTTTTATGGTGCTGTGAGCACGTGATTTACCCCTGACAGGATGGTCCGAAATTTTGCTACTTTTGCTCATCGACAAAGTGGCCTATTTTACAGGCACGTTTCATTCGCCTTTTTTTGTTAATAGCGAAAGCAGATTGGGTTGTTTTTAAGGTTTTTGTGAATCTGTTTACCAACACTGATTTTATGTTGAGTGCACTGGATAAATATATTGGAGAAGCTTGTGAGTGGCTTTGTATTGAAAAAGGTAAACTTAAAAATAATGATAATCAACTGTAGAATACCGATGAAATGGGGAATGTTTTTTAAATAACAAAAAGAAAGCGCGAAAAATTTAAATGGAGTTAATACATTAAGCAAAAATTAACAAAGAAACACTGTAAAAAGCGAACGAAGCAAAGTTTTCGATTCGCTTGTTCGCTCGATTAATTTTTTATGATAAATACATTAATGTTTACATTGGTGGGGCGGCCCAGTGGTGTATGTGATAAACGGCGCCGGTCCACACGGCATGACTTGGGATCAAATCCCACCCGGACCGTCTCCCCGTAGCAAGGACTGACTATCCGGTAGAAATAAGTCTAGTAAGCCATTTATGGCCGGCGTGACCTTCGAGGTCGTTAAAAAGCCAACAAGNACCGGGGTCTGAGGCAAGGGGACGGACTCTCCTGTTTGCTGTTTAACATCGCTCTGGAAGGTGTCATGCGAAGCGCGGGCTTCGACATCCGGGGCACGATTTTCACCCGTTCTCTCCAATTTCTCGGCTTCGCGGATGACATCGACATCATCGGACGGACATCTGCGGCGGTGTGCGACGCGTACACCCGACTGAAACGCGAGGCCGACAGAATTGGATTGAGGATCAATGCGACGAAGACAAAGTACCTGCTTGCCGGAGGCTCTGACCGTGATAGAGCCCGACTCGGGAGCAGAGTATCAGTTGACGGCGACGATCTCGAGGTGGTAGAGGAGTTCTGCTACCTTGGTACGATCGTAACTTCGGACAACAACATGAGCAGCGAAATCCGAAGGCGCATTGTTCAGGGAAATCGTGCCTACTACGGGCTCCACAAACTCCTGCGATCCAGAAGGCTCCAGCAACACACGAAATGCACGATATATCGCACACTGATACGTCCGGTAGTCCTCTACGGGTACGAGTCCTGGACTCTGCTAACGGAGGATGCCAATGCACTCGCTATTTTCGAACGGCGGGTGCTAAGGACTATCTTTGGCGGTGTGTGCGAGCAGGGCGTGTGGAGAAGGAGAATGAACCACGAGCTAGCTGAGCTGTTTGGCGGTGCAGATATCCTGACGGTGGTCAAAGCCGGAAGGATACGATGGCTGGGGCACGTGATGAGGATGCCGGACTCATGCCCCACCAGGAAGGTGCTCGTCAGCGATCCGTTTGGCACGAGGCGGAGAGGAGCACAGCGAGCTCGTTGGTTGGATCAGGTGGAGTCAAACCTGTCGGAGATCGGATGCAGCCGTGGATGGAGGACTGCAGCCCTGGACCGAGTTTCCTGGAAACGGATTGGCGACCAGGCCATGTCTACGCGACGTGCTCGACCGTGAGCAGGCCAGATATGATGATGATGATGTGTTTATTTTGTTAACGAATATGTAAAATAAACATAGATTCTAGAAACTAGAACAGGACTGAATCAAATGATATTTACTGGTTTATGGAGAAGAAACTGTCGTCCTATTAAATAGCAGCTACCTTTATGTCCTTCGTGTTTCAAATTATAAAGCCTTTTTTTATTACAAAAAGTGTTTGAAAGTTTGTTTTCCTTGGGTTAAATTTGTCAGATTTTCCTCCGTTAAAGGATTATTGTCCTACAGCAAGTTTAGGATCATTCAATACCAGGTAAAAACAAGACATTACATTTGTTACCCAAAAATGTGGAAAAAAATGGAAACAATAGGGTAAAGGTGTTTTAGTCAAAAAGGAAGATTAAAGCTAAATTAAATTTGTACATCTTTCACCAACGAAAGAGCAAGAGAGACCGAGAGACAGAGCAAAAGAGTGCAATATCGCAAGCAAAGATATGGCAGCCCAGTTGAGCATCCAAATCGTTTTCCACTTAATTTCATCTAAACCCATCTAATCAACTGCAGGATATTATAGTGCCAATCTCATTTCCTCCATTGGATGCCTAAGAATGGAGCCTTAAAATTAATAAAGTAAAGAATACAAACCATTTCGACTGTTGGCAATTTGGGCTGAAGTGGCACTGTAAACGACAAGTCTTTCTCGGTTTCATTCGCGCTCGGAATCGAGTCGGAATATGGAGTTTACTGCAGCTGCCGTTCTGACCAAGATATGCCGCGCTTGTCGGTAGCTAATTAAAATTATTTGCTACGCTTCCCGGTGCCGGAAGGAAGTAAGACGATGAGGTGTTGCTGTTGCCATCACAAAATGTAAAATCTTTTAAATAAGTCTTTCAGGTGGGTGGGAAAAATGGTGTTGTGAATTGGGTGCGAGAAGCCGTGCAACAAATAAGTGTCGAAAATATTCCTTTTCTGTGTCTGGTGCTAATTCCCGGACAAATTCTACACTGTGCATCACAGTGCCGTGCCAATATGGCTTCAGAGTCCTGAATAAGAATTTTGTTTTTTTTTGCTACGGAGAGAAAACGTAAAAAACAGAAAACAAAACGATGAGGATTTTTAATCATTTTCATTTGCACCCAAAAACCCACACGCCATCCGGTGAAAATCCTGTCCCATTCGGTTGCAAATGTTTGTTTAGCGTGCTCATTTCGAGTTTCGCTGCTTGTTTACGTTTCATTGTGTTCCCGTCCCATTTCCATTAGCTGACTACCTCGCACGGTAACCTCCGCTAGGGGACCGGCATTCCGATGGCATTCCAATGGGAATAAAATGATAAAAATTATGAAAACAGAGATTGGCTTTTACATCTCATCGGTGCTCAGTGAAGTTTTTGGTGAGACGAGCCTCGGGAGTAGCGGTTACCTCCCTTTTAACCCCTCGCCCTTCCCTCCCTTCCCGCCCAAACAATCTGCATGGATTCTTCATCTTTGTTCACTCGCGCGAAAAGCCCGACGACGCAAAACAACACCTCCACGAAATGACGGAGCGGCGCAACCGAAAGGACTACGCGGTTGCGCGAGAATAATGACATTAAAAGCAACGGGCGGCACAGGAAATAGGAAAAGTTTTCAATTTCTTTATCGTGCACCAAAGGACAGTCGCTTGCTCGCGAACTTGTGATCGGTGGCGATGATGAGCTGCTGGAAGCCGACAGAAGCCGGTGTGGTTGCTTGATTTGTGAAGGGAAAATGAGCTTTCAGATCCGTTTGTGGAGACAATTGTCGTTAAAACGAGTCGAAAGATGCCAAAAGATGTCGGACGAATATTTGCACGGCAGTGATGGTTGATGGTTCCGTGAAATGCTTCTTATCTGTAAGACGTTTTGTAGCAAAAAAAAAAACAACAAATACACACACATACAGAGAATACGAGGACCTCAAATTGGCAGGAGGAAAGTTTTGTGAGAAAGTTTCCGTGCCTAGGGACAGCGGATATGGGCCTGGTAGATGGGTTTTCGTGGTCACAATGGGCGAAGGAAAATGCTTTACGTTGTCTGAGATTTTTTTGTTTGTTTTGTTTTTCGACTGCATGCTTTTTTGCCCCGGGGGGAGTTGAAGGATGGAAACTGACTCGAACAGCTTCCAGCACTTCTGGCGCTGGTGCAAAACTGACACTAAAAGCAACACCACTCTCCCCCTCACACCCTACAGTGCCAGAAGGGGGTGATGATGATGGTAGTGGTGGTGACGTCGCCGGCACCAGCTTTAATTTAATTAACTCGGAACTCGGAGACTGCTTGCGTGTGGACCACTCGGTGGGAATATCGCTTCGTTCGTTGAGTGGCTCAATTTCTCATTTAAATTTCAAAGTTTTCCTCGGCATTTGGCGATCCGGTCGGAATAGTTTTTCGTGTGCGGGGGCAATTTTTTAACCACAACGTACAATCCTTACTTAGCCTTTTAAAGAACTGTACGATTGAGCGGAAAAGATAGAGGGGCAGGGGCACTTGACCTTGGCAGTAATAGAGTGCCATCACGGGTGGAATGTTACTGTTGGCAATGCTTTAATTAAGAAGGATAGCATTCCTCGAAGAAGACTTTCGGTGCGGTCTAATGGAGAATTTTGATAAGTATTAAATTTAATACAACACTTGCAAATCATGTTACACCATAGGATTTCCATATATTTACTTAAAATAATTGATTAATTGCATTATAAGTAACAGTGCGTTCGCTAAGAAAATATTCGGCGACGACGACGGCGAATAATTTCGCTCAACTGAAAGTTACACAGTAAAATACCCGTTGGGGAAATATGAAACATCGAACAATAAGATATTTGGCTTTAGAATATGGTTTTTAACCTATTCTAAGCCGCTTAAATTATACCTGAAATTAATTACATTATAATACATTGTCTATCGTGTCTGACAAAATTGACGAGTATTATGTTTTTACCAAATTCTCAACTCTTAAGCTATGGGAGAGCTTGACTAATTGGGACATTACATTTCCGCCGGAGACATTACTCGACAATACTTATACTACTTGTCTCAAAATTCAATTATACAAATAGGTACATCAGTGGGATTAATAAGGGAATCAATTTACTTACTGGAACAAACCTGTCATACGGTTTGATGTTTACCAAAGACCTCAATTATTTTCTGCAGTGTCTTTAAGTATCTCGGCTATTTCGTTTGCTATTTAAAGATGTGAGCATAAATGACAGATGGTAATAAATCTAACTCATGACGCTAGTGCATAAATTACGATTACCATACAAAATATTTTGCTTTGTCTTTGATATAGACCTTAATAAACTAACAAATACATTTGTATAATTTAATCAGGCGGTACAGACATGTTTTTCAAATACAATTGGATTCGTTTGGAATGAATATTGATCGAATCGAACGATAAGAAATCCGTCCAAATATCCAATAGATTAGTAAAGTAGTGTTTAGGAAAATTTTGCACTACTACGTATTAGTTTATAGTAAATACATTTGTTACAAAACTTTCGCCTGTACGTCGGTGACATAATTTATTCATGTACAGGGTAATGTGTATGTCTCGATGAAACCATGTCGATNATAGATTAGTAAAGTAGTGTTTAGGAAAATTTTGCACTACTACGTATTAGTTTATAGTAAATACATTTGTTACAAAACTTTCGCCTGTACGTCGGTGACATAATTTATTCATGTACAGGGTAATGTGTATGTCTCGATGAAACCATGTCGATTGGTTCTAACCGGCGTTGGGTTCGGTTCGCCGCACGAAGAATGTTGAAGCTAGATAAACATGTTTGCCCTAGAGCCGTAACAAGAATCATACCGGGACCAGAACTACTCTCATGTGGCTCAGCCTTTTCGTAATCCTACACAACACCAGCAGCAAAAGAGACATGAAGTTGGGAAATTACATCAGTTCGTTTTTATCAATACCCTCAGTTGCGCTTCCAATGAAATGAGGAAAAAAAACACAGGCTCGTTCATGTTACTCGGGGGATTTTTTCTTGCAGGTTTAACCTCCAGAAAAAGTGTCCGTCGGTGTACGATATGTTTGCAGGGTTTCACCGACCCGAATGCAACGATGTTGAATGAAGTTGGGAAAACATGTTTATTTCCCCGATTGCGGCATTTCCATCGATAGATACGTATAACTCACCCGCTCATCCGCCCTTCACTCTTATTCGCTCGGATAAACGCTGTCCGTGCAGAGTAGCCCCAGATTGAAGTGGACATCTACAAGTGGGCACACGTCTCGTCGTCTCATCGTTTCAACCGAGCGCTGGATGGACATACGATGCACTGTATCTACCGAAACGCTGTATCGTGAAAAACATGCAATAGGAGGAGGATAGTGAACGTCGAAAACTCTCCGGATTGTTGTCATTTTTCCGGTTGCTTTTCTCGTGTTTTCTCTTTCCATCTGGCATGGTGCTGGGGTTTGCAAAACGGGGCAGAAAACATTGGCACGCTGATGGATTATGTTGGGATGTACAAATTGTTTTGAACGGGTTGATTAATTCTATTAGCTGGGATTGCTGATTTTGCGCTTGTGTGTGGAATGCTGTGGAACGTAGCGAGTGTTTATCCTTCACACGAATCATCGAAATACACATAAATGACATAAAAATTTTGTACTAAAACTGCGTTTCTTGTTGTACTAAATGTGTTTCTTGTTTTATTAAGACTTTTATTTTTGCTTAATTAATCATCAAAAATCTTACAATTTAATACAGTATTTCTCGTTTGTAAATACAAATCCATAGTTTTGTTCGTAAAATAAAAGAATAGCTCTAAAATGATTATTATAACCATCATTTATTCATATTCGCATTCCCAGCCATATGCTAACACTAGTAGTAAAGACAAACTTCATTGAGCTAACGTAGTCCTCTTAAGTAATTTTCTTCGCAGATCGTGAAACATGTTAATCATTAGCATGTCATTAGCACCCAATGAAAGATCGCGGTTTTGCTCACGTCAAAAAATTTCTTCTCATGTCATTTGGCCAAACGGAATAGGAGATGAAGGGGACTGTATTTTAGGGCGAGATAAAATTTCATTCATTGAACATACCGTAAGAATGATTGATTTGAAAGAAATTTTTAAATGAAAGTATGTATCATACACAGTATGAATAAATCTATTATAAAATTTTTAATGAGAAGAAATTATTTTTAGTTTCCATTTTTTGTTCTCCTTAATGTTTTGATATTTGTTTTTTTTTAATATTTAGAATATTTTTTACTAAAAGTTATTGACATGTTAATAACTTGATTTGAAAAATCAATCACAATTCCATTAAAAAATTAATTTCATTTTAATCTGCACAGCTTGATGATGAAAAAATACTGCTATTGAAAACCATACCTGGATTTCTGAGAACTATAATTACATAAAGTTTCATGGGAAAATTAAAAGCCATTAGGATAAAATAATTCGATTAACAACGTCACTGAACCAAATAATAGTCAATATCAGTATGGAACAGGTTTTAAAAGCAATGATAGATGATTCGTGGAAAAGCTTAATGCTTTTCCGAGTCGCTAATGTAAAGTACCATTAAAAATCTATTACGGTTTATTCTAGTTGTTACGGTGCTTTTCTGCATAAAATGAAATGGGACGAAGCAAAAACTATCAGTGGAAAAAAAACTTGAAGATAACGAGTCGCTACAAATGGATAGGACAAGCCCAACATACCTCCCATGAATGAGGGTTACTTTAACTTAGAGCATGTTGTTAAACCGTATGAGACCGGTGTCAACAGACATGCAACTGCCGGCGTAAGGTTTTACGTACACCACTAGGCTCGACAGTACCTACTTCAGGCGTATGTCGTCTTACGTTGTCGCAATTCGTCGTACAACAAATTAAATGTATGCACACATATTTTGAGTAAAATGTAAACATACTTAAATTTTAACTCTTTACATCGTTTCAACCATCGCTGCTGATGTTGGTTGTGGAGAGGATCAGCTTTACGTTATCGTCCCATGTATCCTGATACATTACGAATACGGGACTGGTGGATGGAGCCGTTAGCGTTGGCTAGGCAGTAGAAGAGTTCTGCCTGTAGCTAACGGGCGTGCTACGGGCCGGCAAACATTTGACGAACATGCTTCAGTCGTCGTTTGCCGTTCGTAAACAGTTTCATTCGCACCCAACTGAATTCGGTGGAATGTGAGTACGAAGGAGTACGAAGGATAGGGAGAACGATGGAGAAGAGAGAAGCGGAAGGGAGGAACGCGTTACGGAAATCTGTCTCCGTTTATCGTCGGCTGTAATACGGCACTTGAGATACTTCATGCTGCATGCATCTAATGCCCTCTTGGTTCCGTTTCATGGTAACGCGAAATGCTTAGGCACTTCAAACCCCCGGCTGCTTGTGGATATGAACCGTCCGCTTCGGTTTGCCATTTTGGACACAACGAAGACAAGTTTGGCCGGCGCTGCAGCAGGGTAAAGCAACAGGAAAAACACGTTGCGGGTATGAAGATGGCACCGTTTTTGGCTCCGTAAGCAAGGGAAAAATAGTGGCTTTATATTCTCCAGCACATCACACCGGTCTGTGATGGTGGGTTGTCATCTCGGTTCCATTTCGGTTCCAAACCGTGGGAGAGAGACGCAGCACACGGCAAGGCAACAACACGCAAAAGTTATATCAAGTGTCATCTGACGAATGCCGTTCGTTTTGTGGATGTTGATTTCAGTGCAAGCATTTCAAAATCCAAAGCGCGCCCCAAACACTGGGAAAAAGGTTTGAGGATAGGTTTGCCTTTTTTGACCGTCGAAATGCTCTGCCAGCGTGTGGTGTGAGAGATGTGACAGAAATNATGCCGTTCGTTTTGTGGATGTTGATTTCAGTGCAAGCATTTCAAAATCCAAAGCGCGCCCCAAACACTGGGAAAAAGGTTTGAGGATAGGTTTGCCTTTTTTGACCGTCGAAATGCTCTGCCAGCGTGTGGTGTGAGAGATGTGACAGAAATGGGTCGCGAGACCGGTTGAAGAAAGCATCGAACAGTCGCAGGATATAGCGTGTTCCCACAGGCAGGCTGAAGTGCAAATATTTAAACCCATTTACCGGGAAGTTTTTTTTCTCTCTCTCTCGTTTGGTTTTGTTCCAACATACAGCCACAACACGTGAGGAAGTTTTGGATCTGCTGGTTGAGGTGGGATTTTTTGTTCCGCAGAGGGTTTTCCAGCAACCGGCGAGGAAAGGATTGGTCACGGTTTCGAGAACATGTTTATCGTGCTGGTAGAAGAGTTTTCGCTGCTCGCTTTCAAATGCTTTCCAAAAAGAAAACGCGGGTCTCATAAAAGTTACATCATGCACACATCATGCTTATACACACACACACACACACCCATTTTCAGTACCTTTTGCCTTCTGGGCACACCCTGTCATTATTCGGGTTTGTACAGGATGGTCGTCTTGTTTACCGGTGGCCTGCATGTATCTGTGTCAACAGTGTTATTTATGGTGCCACACGGGTACCCCTGACACAATACACCGTTATACAATTTGAACTTTATTTAATCCTTTTGCCCTGGAAGTTTGTCCTGTACCACACCAGGACTATCGTTCCTTACACGGAGCGATTTCAATTTACAAAAAAAAAAACCATGTGTCGAAGCTGTGGTTCTTCAACCTTTTTTTTGCTGCTGAACGCCACCTTCGGAGACTTGATTATGCTCATAATCGTACGTCAGTTCCATGCAATGCTTAACCTCGTCATTGGGGCCGGGGGTTAGAAAAGTTCGAGACAAAAGTGTGTGTGTGTGTGTGATTTGGAAGGACACTAGTGACGGGTGGGTTGATGGTAAACAAATTTCTTCAGCTTCCCAAGAACTCTACGGCAGCATACAACGCTCTACGTACTTGCGACGTAGAACGGATATATTGTAGTGAGAGGTTTTTGCTGTTTTTGTTGCTGCTGTCGCCCAGGACCATGTCCCCATACAAACCATCTTTTCATGATCGTGACAGCAAACATACCGAAGTGGAATGGAGGGTACCCCTACTTGTGGCAACCTTAACTATGACATAACGGTGGCCACGAAATGACCATGATGGCAAAATGGGGGAGCTAATGGGTCCCCCAAATGGCTCATTTGCTCCGGCAGATTTGGAACTGTGATGGTTTGGGATGGCAGCTACGTGGCGCGTTGGCGTTACGTCATTTCGGGTTTGTTCGACTTTGTTCCATCAGGAATAGAACGAAAAACGGGCAATCTATTTACTAGCACTCCCAATATAGTGTGAGGCTAACATGACTTTCCTGGGCCCGTGTGGCTTATGCCACGATGTCATGTTTTAGCAAATGATTTATTCTCTTTCTTTTCCCGCTCTATGCACACACACACACACGGACACGCCAAGTATTCTGTAATGGAACTAAACTAAAGGTGCGCTATAAAAACGGGGACACAATTTGTTGGACGAAAGTGGGCGAAAGTTGCCGCTTAACCGGGATAAGCAGCACCAGAACCAGGTTGCAAACCGTGATGCGTGTTTGCTGTTGCAGTACAAAATGTTTTGCAACTACAGCAAGGGTGCGGTCGCAACACGATCGGAAATCCATTACGCGAACGGTGAACCGTTTTTATGTACCGTGCAACAGGACGTTTTGCGGATGGAGTGGCTTTTGGGAAGTGGTGTCTCGCGGTTAATACGAGGTCGCGCCATGGAAATCCATTAGTTTCGCATGATTCAATCACTTAGCGTAGCACGAATAAGCGCTCAGGTTAGTGTTGCGGATTGGGTTCCGCTTGGCAGCTCGTGTGACGCGTTGGCGGCAGGTTAGAGCGCGAAAGGCTCAGTTTTGCCTGTTCCGTTTGTCACGCCGAAGGTGCAAAAAAGATTAATCTATTGCCCTTCCCTGTTTAGGCGAAACGCCAGTGCACTACTACAGCGAACCGGGTGGAGCGTAAGCAGGTCGACGCAATACACCTTCATTGTCTGTCCTGGGCAGGATGCAATCGTGTGGAAAGACAAGTGAAAGACGTTAAATCTGTAGCACGGTAGGGTGGGGAAGTCACTGAGAAAATAATGAGATTTTGTCACGCGAACGTCGGTAAAGGACAGGTCCAACCAGTGTTGGATGGTTGGCTTAGCAGGCGTGGCTCGTTGAAGTCGTTCGTACTTTCTAAGATGGTTCAGGTTTTTTTCCTGGCAGACCCACCTTACGATGTAGAGAGCAATGGAAGGTGTAATTCTAGTAGAAGAGGAATCTAGCTGGAAGAAGATCTCGACAATAGTAAGATGGTTTCATCCCGTACTGTAGCACCTTTCCCAAGGGATCTTTACCGAAGCAAACGAATGGTGTGGATTGAAATTGAATTTCTGTCCCTTTTATTGCCAGAACTCATTGTACTCGCTTGTGGTGGTTTTTGGTGTGGTGATAATCGAAAATAGATCAAAGAAAAGTGGCTAGAAAAACTCATCGGAAATAGTAAGAGGTTCCAGTAAAAGGATAAGGGGAAGAGTTGTTTGTGTGTTCTACGTTTTGCTCATACTCAGGTATTAAGTTTCCAGTCGTTTATTTAGCGAAAGTTTTACTACAATTATTATGGTGCTGTTTAAATAACATAAAAATAAGCGTTAAAAAAAATAACAGAAAATGGGAAAATTAGAATTTCTATAAATGTTTATCCGTCCAATTTTACAGAGTAATATTCATTCAAACTGATATAGTCTTGTGGTATTTTGTCAACTTGTCTTCAATCTGCACTTAGCTGTTCTGTCTCTTCGTTTCTTTTAAGTAGCATAACAAATCCTGACACATTTTTATAAATATATGAAGAAAAGGACGTTACAATAATGTATAAAAGTTTTATTTCAACAACTTTTTTCTTCCCAAAAAATGTGTGTGAATGATTTCATGACAATTGGAAGCCAATTGCTTCGAACGATCATTTGCTTTTTGTCGGTGATTCACCCTTTCCTGATCCGGAACGCAACCCCCAAACGAGGTGATCCCATCTGAGTGATAATTTAGTCGCAATTGTTTCCTCCAGTACAGTCTTATCGTTTAGGAATGGGGTTCCGATTTCCATTTAGATTGCGCCACCAGATAGCTTTCATCTGATGAGGTTTACCATAGCACAAGCTGTTCAATTTGGTACGCTCCGTTATCTTGGTAATTACGAACGATAACCATCAACTTTAATGTACGCAGCCACCGAAGTAATCCTTGTCATCGAAATAAACAGTTCATTTTTGGAAACGGTAACGGGTATTGGCGTTTTTCGGTCAAAAGCCAGCCTCTTTCTATTTCGCGTAGCGCGTAGAAAGTCGGAAAAGTGAAAAAAAAACAAACTTTCAATGCTGTTGCCGGCAGCACAACCCTTTTGAAAGGATGAGCTTACAGGCCGTTAGTGACCGTTGAACGAGATCATTAGCGTCTGCCTTATGTACGGTTGCGACGCAGCATCAAAATGATGGGTTCGAAGTTAGGGATAGCTTTTTTGAAATTTATCTTCCCCGAAAAGTTGTCCCATTCCGACGGCTTAATCGCGACGACCATCAGTTTTCCGGCCGCCGCATTCCCGGGTGGCTAATTTTTCGATCTCAATTTTTGATGCGTTTTTAATCCAGTCGGAAAATCATCTATCCCGGGTCTACCATCGCCCAGCGGTCCTTTGGGATCCGGACTGGTTGGTTTTCGAGGAAGCAGTTTAATTTTCACGCAAACACTTGTCCGACAGTGCGGCTGATCGTCATCGGAAGGGAAAGTTTTTGGCTTTACTTTCGGGTTGAGCTTTTGCGTTGTTTTTCTCCTATCTTTTCGCTCCGGGCCTATTCTCACCCTTAGAAAGTTAATAATTGATTTGGTTATCTTTTGAGCCTTCAATTTTTAAGCTTGCTTGGGAAAAGTTTTCATCAATGCAAGTTTGTCGTCATTTGGTTGAAATACTCTTCTTGACGGTATGTCTCGATTGGAGGAGAAAATTTGTGTTTGCGGTTTTAGAATATTAATGTTATCAGTCTTGTCCCTATGTTATGGCATTTTTTTAATGGTTTAAAATGGTATAATTAGTGCAAATGGATTTGTTTTAATATAATTCATGATATCCATGAAGTGTAAAATGCCAATAAGTCGATAACAAATTTTCCTAATCTAATATTAATCGTTCTTGTACCACTTTATTGTGATAGTTTAAATAAAATTGTTCACATTTGAATACTTACAACATAAATGGGAACATAAATGTTTGTTGAACTTCGTTGTTAGCAAAACTTATTTTTTCCCAGTTAAAAAAAATCATTACCTTTTAAAAAAACAATATGTTCAATGATAAAAGAAGTCCATAGCGGTAAAAATATGTACAAAAACACTTTTCTGATTATTCAGTAATGTATTTGAAATGGAATGGCTATTGTTGAAACAATCTTTATACTGTAAAATGTATTGTTTCATTTGCATAATTTTGGTCGCCAAACATCACAATCACCGGGAGGCGCACCGTGAACATTCATTTCCTTTGTTCAAACCCATGCTTAAAACGCATAAGTGCGAGGGTTGTTGATGTTGGTAGATGGTACGAAAATGATCGAAACCAACAGTGTGACAATCGAAACAATGAGGGATTTATATGTGAAGCTCCATTATGCATCGGCTCGTGAGCGTTGGACCGTGTGCAATTGTTTCTGTGTGGCTATGAAGCGAGAACATTGAACGAGATGCACTTCTCTCACACAGCATTGTGGGCAAGCATAATAGCGAACCCAATCGAACCACAATCGAACATTTGCACAGCGGGTTGATCACGTAAATGGAATGGCGTTGGTAAGATTATCAAAAAGCACCATGTGCTTGTGGCTACACCGTGCAAGGAAGCATTAGAAAGCGCTGCGCTTGCGACAATACCGTGCCACTGGGCTGGCAAAATGTGATGATGGAATTGGTATACCGTGCACTTGGTACCGGCGTCATCGAAACGATTCCATAATAGTATTAAGTCGCTACATTGAAACGCATCTGTTTGTCGACCGTGTTCCATGTTGCTGTGGGTAGATGTGAAATTTTGAGCATAGTAATGAAAAGCAGCGAAATAAATAAACTCATCGTTTTCGATTTATCAAGTGTATCAAGAATATGAACCAAATCATGCATATCAGCGATCATGTATTCGACGGATAAAGGACGCACATTGCATTTTCTGCAATGCAACGCGTAAACGCTGTGTTGAAAGATATCCGTCTGAAACTGTTATTTATTTATATTACTGAATTTGATTTACAGGTATCTCTTTCAATATTTTCCCCTTTTTTGTTTTGCCTGAGTTGTTTGATTCCTAAAATAAAACTCAATTCTCAATTGAGTTCAAGCAAGCAATTCAATTTCTCAAAGTATCTCACGCATAACATCTCGAGCTATAATGAATAAATTGTACAAAAATGGTAATTTTGCTGTCTTTTAAAAATGTGTAGATTCATTTTGAAAATCTTGGAGCTATCTATGTGTTCGGCACTCGAAATTACAGATCAGTAATATTATAAATCTGTTTTCTTTAACAAAGACAGAGCGCCAAGCCGATCTAAAGAAACTCGGTCTAGGGTTGCAGTTCTCCATCCACGGATGCATCTGATCTCCGACAGGTTCGACTCCACCTGATCCACCAAACGAGCTCGCTGTTTGGTCCTCTACGTCTCGTGAGAACCGGGTTGCTGACAAGAAACTTTCTGGTGGGGCATGAGTCGAGCAGCCATTGTATCCTTGTGGTTCATTCTCCTTCTCCACACACTGCCAAAGATTGTCCTTAACACACGCCGTTTGAAAATAGCGAGTGCATTGGCGTCCTCCGTTAGCATAGTCCAGGACTCGTACCGACTACCGGACTTATCAGTGTCCGATATATCGAGCATTTCGTGTGTTGTTCTTCGAAGTTACGATCAACTTAGCTATTTTCTATTTTGTCCTTTTCGCCCGTAGTTCGCTGTTTACATTTTGTTGCAACAGTAGCAGAACTACTATACCATCTCGAGATCGTCGCCGTCAACTGCTACTCTGCTTCCGAGTCGGGATCTGTCACGGTCAGAGGTTCCGGCAAGCAAGTACTTTGTCTTCGTCGCATTGATCTTCAATCCAATTCTGCCTGCCTGGCGTTTAATTCGAGTGTACGCGTCGCACACCGTCGAAGATGTACGTCTGATGATGTCGATGTCATCCGCGAAGAGAAGAAATTGGAGAGATCGGGTGAATATCGTGCCCAGAATATCAAAGTCCCATGGCCATGCTAGACCCTTTTTTACCATACTATCGGAGTGACCCGATAGTACTATCGGTTAGCTAAGTCAGGAAATGTCATAAATTGTAGCCTAAAAAATACAAGATGTCAATACCACAAAGAAAGTGTAGAGAATTCGGATAATAAGTGCTTATTATAAGGATCGTTTAAGACCTATCAGAAAGGTTAACGAAAGAAGAATCTTTAAAGCAAAGAATTAAAAGAAGAGACTAAAAAGGCTTCATACCCAAATTTCGAACCGAATGAAGAGCAATTTTTTGGCATACATTCGATAAAGTAACTTACGTCGCATTAAAGTTAGAATTTCTGTCATTCAAATACGAAGAAAACGCTTCCTATGAGATTTGATTTTCCGACTGCCGTACGCCAAATAAAATCCTTAACTGGGAATCATATGATATTCGATACAGTTTTCTACAATTTTACGAAACAGAGCAAACGAAATTTTATCTTTAAATATATTTAAAATGCTAAAGAATAACAATTACCGTTTATGGGGCAATTGCATGCGTGAACTCAGGGTCAAATAAGATTGCTAATGAATTTCAATGATAACAAGTGCGTGCATGATTGTTCCATGGCGCAATTCATGTATGGCACCCAATACATAGCGATACTGGAAACGAAACCGATCACAGAACATCCCGATTATAGTCCTGTCACGTCCACGAAAAGCCCTTACCGGCAATTTATTTGTAAAAGTTGCAATTTTCTCACTGCCAAAAAAAAAACAACAACGTTTCGACGATGATCGGTTTCCTCGCCATGGTGAATGTTTTATTTTATGTTTTGGTTTTGCTTAGGAAGCCTTACACCACCGAACCCGGTGACGCCAGTGAACGTAAAAGTTTGTTGATCCTTTTTTACGACTCTTTAACAGAACGAATACAACAGGCAAAAAAGGAAACGGCCGTTGTCCTGTTTCGTCCTTCCGATGGGTTAGTATTTTATTGATCATGGCCCACCCGTTTAGTGTTCCTCCCGGGTTGGGTAATACACTTCGCACCATGGATGTGTTGCGTTTAATCTTAGTTCGCAAATAAAATCAGCTCACAACGGTGGTGCGGAAAATGGTGTTTTGTCAAAAAAATGGCCAAACAATAAATCGTTGTCCCAAACACACGCACAAACGGTGTACGTAAGACAATAATACGTTTCGTTTTCGCGTTTTGGCCGCTTGATTTTATAGCGATATTACGCGATGTTTTGCTAGGCAGCGGAGTGTTTTGAAAAATGTCTTGAATCGGCGAAATGCGACAACAACCTGCTGACAGCGAAAACGATACAGAAAGATAATGTTTAGATGCTGACAGTTGATGGGAATATTCCGATGGTCGCAAAACAAACAAGATGTGTCTTTTCTTTTTCTTGCCATAGTTACAAAATTAATCGACAGAATGTGTGCATCGTTTCTGTTGTTCGGCTGAATGATTGTTAAGATTGAAGAAGAGATTGTTTATTAAAAGAAGAAACAGTATTAATTTTAGAGTGTTGCACAGAACACTTACAAACAATTGTAAACAAAACTTACAAGTAATAACAACCAAAATCAAATGAAACAACACCGCTAAATTTAAAATGCTTTTTGTTTGCAGTTTTCATGGCCAAACAAGAAATGATTCAAACGTAATCAAATAGAATAATTATTAGTTATGTTTACTTATAGAGAGTTATGATAACTTATGGTTAGTTATTTTTTATTAAAAGTGTTCTTGATTGTAACAAAACTCTTTAGTGATTGCGAGGTATACCTGATTCTTCCTTTTTTCCAACCGTTTTATAATATTTCGATTTTTATTCTTCGAAATGCTCGAATGCACCCTCAACCACGTAACGCACGGCGGATACAAAAATGGAACAGCTCCACGAAAAGATGCTATTCTGGTATCCAGCATCATAGAAAATGAATTTTCCATTGCTCACCACTTTTCGAAGCCATTAGAATGAATGATGACATCTAGATGCCATCAAATTTATTCACGGTTTTGCCATGTTGGTTTATTATTATTATTGCTATTATTATTATTATTACCATATAATGGTTTGAGAAGTTTCCCATTCCCTTTTGCCAAACACAAATCGTCGATCTGTTGAAAATCCTCCAAGCTACAGCACTAACGGGTTCATATTTGTCCCATCACGATACGGGGAAGTTTTTTTCCCCTTGTTTGATCCCAGCTTTTAGCCAGTTTCAAACAACCATTTCGCTAGCTTTGCTTCGAAAACATCACACATGCTGCTTTTGGCCTACATTCCGGAACTGTCGGAGCATCCCACTTTATGTCCCTGCCACACAAACACAATCTCAAAAACTTCTTATAGCATATTTAATACCACGATCGTAAACTCGAGAAGCGGACATGATTGTGGATTTGGAAACAGATTTAGTTGATTATCGATTTTGAATATGAACATAAAATATGAAAAGTTGTATAAAGAAGAGCATCGTGCGCTATTGCTTCAAGGAAAAGTTGTTAAACAAATAACCAGAGGAAAACATGAAATGATTGGAACAAATATATTTATTGAAAATTTTGAAAACAAATACAAAACAGAAAATGCCTTCTAAAAACGAACGAGTTTAACTTCCCAACAATAACATTCGATAGCAAGTACCGAGGAAGGATTATATCAGAAGCCTTTCAGCCGTTCCTTACTCGGATGTTGGGAGTCGGCTGACAGATGATCCTTGCCGGACTGTCCATTTGATGTCAGGCTCGTTCATTTACAATCCGAACAAATGCAGCCCAAGTCGACAGCCACCCAGCAGTCCAAAGCGGCTCGGCGAAACAAAACAAAAAAAGAGAAAAGCGTCCCAAACGTACCGACTCGGTTTTTACAAACCTCTCCATTCCACTTGACGTTAATCCTTGTTTCTGTTTCTTCGTAATCCTGTTGTGATACTGTGGAATTAGGTCATTAGGGAGTCGGTCAAAGCTACCCTAGTCAGCAAGCAGAAAGGAAGATGTTCTCCGGCTCTGCAAAATGGAAAATGGTTCCGAATCCGAAAATTTAGGCACACTGAAATTTGGCTGTATCAACAGAGTATGGTAAATTTATATTTTAAAACCTTGGCGACAAAAAAGGTTAATAACTGGTATTTAAAGTTCTGTTGGATGATATTTGAAAAAAGTATTTATAATGCTTTATTTCAAATATTCGATAGAACAGAGATTTATTTTTATATGATTTAGACTTACCAATTTTCTCAACAATTTCTATCTTTCGTTGTTTTACGTAAAATTATTCCAGATTTCTGATACAACAGGCATGGTATCAACAACAACTTTCAGCATGGTACTACAGAGTACTTGGCAAGTTTACTACCCAACATATGGCCATTCAGTTATTGTGCAGTACACAAATTCGATGTAGTGCAACTCAACGATACTTCAGGCGAATAGTTTGAGAACTGTAACTTGGTGTCAATAAAATGCAAATAAAGGATCAACTTCGTACTAACGTCCAATGGACTGAATTGCATCTAGAGGTTTGCTGATACTGCTCTCGCCAGCTTTTGTGGCATTCCAATGACTGTGGAGCTATCTTTCTCGCGCTACTCATTTTCTTGCCTTTCTTTCGCTAAAAATGATTGGACGGGGATTGATTTAGAAAGTCTCGGTCATTCAGCCGTTGGGCATCAGAAAGCTAGGGACTGCGTTCGCATACCGTAGCTTTCAAATTTATAAAACAAACATCGGCAACGGTGATTACCGAGCACTCGAACCAGACCGGATCGAGTGGGTCGGACAATTTGGATTGGAAGCCTTGGAGAAACCATTCACTCGTCACAATTTTCGTCGAAGGCACGAACGATTAAGCAAACAGCAGCTAGCTGCGTTCGATCGAGGTGTTTGGTTTTCCTTTTTTTTGTCTGCTTGACTTCAATGGTCCCGTGCACGATGGTCCATTTCGTCCTCAATCGATTTGATCACCAGTCGGTGTACGGGCTAAACGAGTACAAACATTCTTACCCACGGTGTATAAAAATGAAGGCTCGTGGAGAATCGTAGCCATGACCTCGCAAAAGTGTTGCTCCTTCGCTAAAACCGAGGACTCTTGTTCAAGGACCTTTGCAAACCTCAACAAACATTCTTCGCTCGGAAAATGTTAGCGACTAAGAAAAGCGTTGAAACTTTTCGTACCGGGTACGATTGCCGAGAATCCCAAGATCGAATGCAACCGTGGAGGATGCCGAAACTAACGCGCACCCTTTACCAAAACGAACGGATACGAAAGGCGAAGCGAATGTGCGAAATTATCATAAAAATATCGTTAAAACTGATTCCACAGCAGATAATAAAAGAAAATTTATCGTCTTCCATTTGAAACGGGAGAACACACGTTCTACAATCCCATCATCGGGCCGCTCCATGGGAAGAAGTATCGAACCGTGACGTCGTAGAAAAAGGTTTGACGGTGCTTCTAGGCTCGGTTCGTTCCCGGGTATTTGTGCATTTCTATACTCCGATTTGACGATGGCCATCGAAAAGAGTCTTCCCCGCAGCAGGTCGAACCATTAAAAGAAATGGATGTGCAAATTTGGCCTTTCCAGTAGAGGAAAACAAAGTGTGCCTGCGTTGTGACAGTTGGGACCCGGTGGAGTTTTGGCATGGCCGAGCATTTCGATTGGTTTCTGGGTGCGAAGTACATTTAACAGATGCAAATGTTAGCTTTACTCTAAATGCTTTCGAGCTCCGAGACACACACCAATTTTGAGTTCGTTGGCTTTTTTCATGGTTTTTGTTTTGTCTACTGTCTATTGCGAGACTAGATGCTTTTGTTGAAGTTTTGTTGATGTTGAAGTTGAAAAGCTTTGAAGAGAGAAAATCGCGAGAGTTGTTTTCCTTTTTATGTTTTTGACCTTTCAAGGTGAGTGGTTACCCATATGTTCAATAATTGTATAAAAATAAAGATTTTTAATAAAGCTAAATGTGAAGTTTACAATACACAAAGCTAATCCTAACAAAATATCTACATGCTAGATATTAAATCAATTTGCAGAAGGAACACTGAAACATATTCAAAAAAATCGAACTTTAGTTGTCCGCCGATTCATAAGGAACAAATTTAATTAGTTTTACTTTCATTTCTCAAGAAAAAAAAATGTTTATGCAACCAGTTTCTTTGAAAAGATGAATGAAAATGAATTTCATCATCAACTTAATGCTAGAAACAGTCTTCAAAAGCTCATCTTTAGCTAAAGTTCCAAATAAGTATCAGCATTGCAATTGGATTGCAGGTTTAAGCCACGATGTATTAATTACTGCCACTGACCTTGGTAGTACTGGACGCATTATTTTCGACATGACATAGTATACCATCGGGACCTATTTGAGGAACATTAATTTTCATTAAATTAATTAAGTTAACACAAAGAGAATCACAAAAAGAAACCAACAAAATAAGACTAAATTCGGTTTCGTTTGCGTTTACTGCTGTGAAGGACCTTTTTCTTTGGAGAGTTAATTTTAGCACTTTTTCCACATAGTCTTTGCTCTTCATTAATCCACAAGTGGAAATGTGTAGGCTTTTTCTGGTTCCATTCGTTTGTTCCGCGTTCGTAGCTTTTTTCCGCCTCTGTACGTATCGTATTCCTTCCCTTCTGGAAGTTATTTTAGTTGGTTTATCCTTAGTTGCTAATGAATATGTCGGAAAATGCGTTGCTGTTTCTCAGTTGATTAAGCGCATAAGAAATGGTGGGTCATCCTGAAGTTACTATACCATCGGAGAGCCGATTAATTTCTTTGGCTGAGAGGATTCTGGAAGGGAATAAAAAAAACTGCGTTTCAAGAGCGTATAATAATTTGTTTTGCTATAATAAAGATTGTGGCATACAACTTGAAACTTTAATTAAATAAAAAAATGGATGTTTAGTTTTATTAAGTGGCATATAAAGTAAAACATGTTGTAAAACTCATGGTAATGATGAACACTTGTTGCAAGTACACAAAAAAGATTAAATTGTTTTTTAATCTATTATTTTGCACTAATGCTTATAAAAGTACCGTGAATATAAAATTACACAAACACTGTGGTTAAACTTTCAAAAATACTTAATTTTTTTTATTAATTTACATTATCAAAAATTGTTCCATTGTATGAAACATTTGTGATTTAATTGATTTCATTTTCACTTTCCTTTGCAGATTACGGTTTCGGTGCTATCCGATCGGTACAGCTGGTAGTGGATCCTCCCGCAGTACGGCGTGGCCAACATGCAACGTTGCGCTGTCTGTACGATCTGGATGACTCCCCACTTTATTCCGTAAAGTTCTACCGAGGTTTGCGAGAGTTCTACCGTTACTCGCCGGGCCAGCAGCCGAGCAAGAAAATTTTTCCCTTTCCCGGGATCAATGTTGACGTAAGTAAAGATGCGTTTCAATTTGCACAGGAAGAAATAATCAACAGATAGGCTCACTCCGATCAGTCGCTGCTCTGGCGATCGTGGATTATATTCGGTTGTAGGTTGATGAGGAACGGTCAGTCCTGTAATTTAAAGGCATTTTCTTTAGCTGACACTAATCCGTCTTTTCTGATTCTTGGAATCGGAGCTGTTTTTCCGTTGCTCCTCCTCTAGTAACGAACGATGGAAATGAAAATTTTACTTCCCAGAAGAAGAAAATAGAATTGAATAAGGCGCGCGAAGACATCATTAACGAAGCGATAGCTTTTCCTTTTGAGTCTGTTTGTTTTTTTCTTTAGTCAGATCTTTGAAATCCTTTCTACAGCCAAACGTGACTAGTTGATGCTTAATGTTGTAACGTCTTCTGGTCGAAGCATTTTTGCTTCTGCAAAACTCACTGACTTTGGGTGCCGCTTGTGACAAGAAATACACAAAAAAGGTCTCGCAAAAACACACCCACAGTCGACAAACGTCGTTAAGCGTCTTGTAGAATGCCGGACGAAAAACTAGGAATCCGAAACGAAACGAACTGATAAGACACGATTACATTTCAAGATGATTATTGTTAGGATCTTTGGTAGTGAGGTTGTTTTGGGTGTTTTTTTCTTCTTGCCCATGAGTCGTGTTTATCTTTTTATCTTACTTTTTTCGTGGCTATTATTCGGTCGAAAGCTTGTACCCTTGAAAAAAAGCGAAGGTCGTTAAACATATTAAACAAATAAGTAATCTTTCTTTGGTTTACTGTTCATGTATTCTACGTCTACGTACTACGTCCGTGTACGGTTTGTTGCTAGTGGAAGGTTTGATTCTCAGACATAAATGAAAAAAACAAAAGTGATTTTAGTTGAAAATCTGATCGTCCGCACTTGGGCGGATTTGTGGATAAGTTATGTTTTACCGCTTTTGCAACCTGACCGGGCCTTTTGATCGGTGCGGGATTTGACTTTGAAGAGGGCAAAATGTCTTGTTTCGTGCTTTATTTAGTGCATTATCTTCGCTTTTTTACTGTGAAAATGATCCACTCTGGCCGGTGCTGACGGGATTTATGTAATTTCTTGAAGTGTTTTTTATTTCTGCCACTTGGAAAGCACACCATCAAGCGTCAGACAACCGGATTGAATGAATGGCGTCCTGTGTTTTTCCGCTCGTTATTAACTTATTAATTATAATTGGAAGGCTGAAAGATTATCCTTCATCGCTTCGTATCCCTTTCAAGTTTTAAGCATTTCTAGCGCTTTTTTGCTGAATGGTTGCCCCGGCATGCTCCAACACGGTACACGGGAACGGGTTCGATTTTCTCGATCGTTCAGAATCGTAGCGCTAGACTTTTGGCTCCCGTTGTTGTGTTTTCCTCTGCGAAAATGGCAGTGAAATGGATTGAATTTATTTGTTTTGCTTTGTGTTTTGCTGTTGCTACTGCTGAGCTGTGCAACTTTTGACGAGATGAGCGGGATATTTTCAGCCGTCTGAAGTGTTGTCTATTGTATGGGCTCTGGGATAAGAACGCTAGAGGCAATCTTGAGCGATTATTTCGGATTGGTATCAGCTTGAGAAAATTGTTATGATAATTATCGGAAAATGTAATCTCCCCATTTGAAGAGGAAAACTACATATAGAAGTTTTATTTGCAAAGAAAAAGAAAATAAACAAAAATAAAATGGCCATTGTTGCGAGATGCGATAAATTGCAATAGATAATAATTGTTTTTATAAAGATCTTTCGAATTAGTATTACCATAAACAATTGTTGTATAAAGACTTATAAAAAATATGTATATATAAGACTTTTATGATTCCCTTTTTTATGGTCCTTGTTCAAGATCTAAATTTCTGGTATCTCAAGGAGTTGATCGAACAACTTTAGCTATTTAAAGAAGCTAGTTTTGCGTTTTAGAACACTCCGAAAGATTTCATTTCTGCATTTTTTTTACTTTTTCAAAATAAACTTGATAATCAAAACAAAGTTTTTGTTAGCAAATTGTCTGATCAATATCAGATGTGGCCGTTACGCCCATTTCCGGTTGCTGTTTATCATTGGGAATTTATCTTTCATGGTTTCTTTCCATGCCATGCCATCTCCTACGCGTTGTACGAGCCAATTCAAATATTGTCTTGCAGAGTAAAACTCGGTGGAGCCTAGCCGCTTGCAAAACTTGGCTATTTGTGCACCAGAGCTCCAGAGAATGTTCCAGATTCTTGACATTAGGATTTTTCGTTTTCTACCAATTTGGTTCCCGATTTTACCGATTTGTGTTACGCGTGCCGGCATAGCACGAAAAGCAAAACCGTTTTGTGGT
Source organism: Anopheles longipalpis (assembly GCA_016170015.1). Taxonomy (NCBI): domain Eukaryota; kingdom Metazoa; phylum Arthropoda; class Insecta; order Diptera; family Culicidae; genus Anopheles; species Anopheles longipalpis. The sequence goes on along the minus strand of CM028104.1, from coordinate 14,819,258 downwards.
CTTCATCATGGCGTTCGTCATTCGGGCGTATAAAAGAGCACGTCCAAAATGGAAGCCAATTTGGCTGATCTGCACATCGGTGGCCGAGCGAGATATTTGTCGAAATATCCATCCAGCACGAAACGAAAGGAGTACGTGTGGGTGTAAACGGACAAGGAGTATGGTACATGGTACGCTTCCTCACACCCGTAATCGTAACTTTTTGACTTACCATCGTTTGCCGTTTGGCATTGGTAGGCGATCCATTTTGTCGTAACCGTCGAAAGCGTTTGAAGAAAAGCAGCCTCTTCTTATAATATATTTATGAGATTATCGTCCCATGCTTCGTAGTCGTTAGCCCTTCACCAAATCCGGGCGGAGGTTGTGGGGAAGTCTAGTGCTGTTCCACTTCCACGCCCTGAACGGCACTCAATTTGGACGCGAAAAATGGGAAGCTTTTCGTCTTCCTATAAATATCGTATTTCTTTCGGAAGCGTTTTGGGTTTTTTTCCCCACTCATTTTGGAGACCTACGATGCTTAATGTACAGTATACATACATATATGGTAACGTATTAGGTGACCATCTTTTGTTGCTGTGCTTGTTTCGCACGACGTAACATAAGTTAATGCTCAGTCTAGTCCACGCTAGCCTGTCTNTTTTTTTCCCCACTCATTTTGGAGACCTACGATGCTTAATGTACAGTATACATACATATATGGTAACGTATTAGGTGACCATCTTTTGTTGCTGTGCTTGTTTCGCACGACGTAACATAAGTTAATGCTCAGTCTAGTCCACGCTAGCCTGTCTTCGCCGTGAATAAACTCCAAGGGAAAAGAATCAGAAAAAAGGCTATTCATGTAACGTTTGTGTGTGTATTAGTGATGGGCACTCGGAATCGGAACTTCCTGGTTCCGATTCCGTGTTCGGAATCGGTTCCGATTCCGATTCCGCTTCTGGAATCGATTCCGACTCCGGAATCGATTCCGGAATCGGTTCCGATTCCGGAGTCGGTTCCGATTCCGGAACCGGTTCCGATTCCGGAGTCGGTTCCGATTCCGGAGTCGGTTCCGATTCCGGAGCCGGTTCCGATTCCGGAATTGATACCGGAGTCGATTCCGGAACCGGTTGCGGAATTGATTGTTTTTGTTTTCATTATTATACATTACTAAAGCACGCATGGAATGATGTATAATAATGAAAACAAACAAAATCAATTCAGAAACCGATTCCGGAATCGGAACTGATTCCGATTCCGGAATCGACTCCGGAGTCGGAACCGATTCCGATTCCGGAATCGACTCCGGAGTCGGAACCGATTCCGATTCCGGAATCGACTCCGGAGTCGGAATCGATTCCGATTCCGGAATCGACTCCGGAATCGATTCCGGAACCGATTCCGGAAAGTGGTTCCGAACCTACTTTCCGGAATCGATTCCGAAAATTTTCGGAGCTAGCCGGAATCGATTCCGGCCAAAAATTCATTTTTCCCATCACTAGTGTGTATGTGTGTGTGTGTGTGTGTAGGAGGATTTTTTTTGAAGAAGGAAAAAAAAGTTGGCATGTCCACGCTTTTTACAACAACTCGATTTGCGGATGCTAGCAAACCTTCCCAAACCCACAGTCAGTGGAAGATTGGAGTAACTCGACATGCTGGATCGTTAATAGTTGGGGATGAAATAGAGAGCACACACCCACACACACACACAAAGATAAACCTTTGACAGAGAATATGATAAAGAATGCGAGGTGGAAATATAAATCGACGGAAAACGGATGATGGGATCACCGGAATTGACGGTATATATTAAATGGGGCCAGGCTAGGCGTTTGATACTGCAAAATCGCTGGTAGTAAATGGTTGCCATTTGGTTGACATTTTCCATCGTCAATCCTAAACCGAAATGGTTATGAAAAAAAAAGAAAAATGCGCACAAATCGGACAGCCGAGCCTTGTTGATCAGACGACAGCGGTTTCGCTGGTTTTTGCTGGTTGTACTGATGCTTCTGCTAATACATTTATTCGATGTACGTGAGCGCTTTTTTTTGGCTCTCTCCCCCGTCTCCCCCGTGTCCCCAGATGCGGGACGGCAAGTAGCAGCAAATATCGAGAGCTCTTTATAGGGAGAAATGAATGAATTATTGCTTCGGTCATAAATATGGAGCAGATATATTTATCTGACTGCAAAAGCGGATCAGCGTCGCGCATGTGAAACGATCAAATTCTTATAAATGATGGTTTCGGTATTATCCCGGATTGAATATCCATTTCCGGTCGCAATAACCTGGTCTCATTTTGCGCTGGTACCGTGCTGTTCAATAGGAACGATTTTGCTGAAAGCATGCTCACTGTGGTTAGAATTCATTTCCAGCTGAGCGGCCCCGTAAGGGTTTGATGTGGCGTGAGCTCATTAACGATGCTCCCGAAGCGGATTATGCAGACGGCGACAGATGAGTAAATCATTCGTGCACGCTAAAAAAAAATTAGTAATTTCTATTAACAAAAGGTGGCTTTGATTTGCATTTGTAGTAAAAAGCGACAATCAATGGTGCGACTTAATTGTTACTGTTGAATGTTTAACATTTCAGCCCATCAGGGTTTGCAATCGATTTGTTACGCCTTTTTACTGTTTCGAACTGATTGGTATATTGTGTGTTTTTCTTCTTCTTTCCCTTTTCTTCCCCTCAAATAGGCATCGCTGTCCGACAACCGACAGGTGGTTATCAAAAATGTGGGCTTCGGACTGTCGGGCAATTTTTCCTGCGAAGTCACTGCTGACGCACCATCGTTCTCCACCGCCACGGAACACATCAGCATGCAAGTAGTGGGTAAGTTACCTAACCCTGACAGCCACTGTTAACATTTGTGGACGCTTGAATTACGTTTGAACGGTACCAAAAACCATTCCATTTCGCTCGAAGAGCCAAAATCCACTTGGTGTCTCCCCCCGGGGACATTCGAACTGAACTCCTAACTTGTGTGAAGAGGAGGTTTTGTGTGCATGTATTGTACGGTGGTAGTGGATGGATTAGGCAGTTGGATTTTGGTAAAACTGAAAATGATTATGTGCCTTTGTGTTCTCTGACTCAGCCGTTTGTGTGTGTGTGTGGTTTGCACCACGCACACATACAAACACAACCCTTGAGACTCTTCGGAGTGCTGCTTTTCCGCACGACTTGGGAAACCGGTTTAGGGTGCCGGCCGATGAACAGGACGTAGGACAATTTTCCGAATGGATTAAATTTAATCAAATTACGTACATTCTAAGGAAAAGGAAGACTGTGTGTTATGGATGGATAAACCTGCTCTTGCGTAACGTTTCGGTGGTGTTATTGAAATCCGTATAATATGTAGCGTTTTTGCCGGGTTTTGCATGCAATTAGGATCCATTTCCCGGCGTTGACTAAGCATGCTTCACGGTAAAATAAACTCGATCGACGATTTGTGATAGCAAGGAAATGCTGTACCAGTGTGAAATTGTTTAAGTATTGTTTTCTTCATTTCTAAATTCATGACAAATAGCAAAAAGAAAACTTTAAAAGCGAAAATTATAATGAATTTTGTAAAGATATACATATTTCTTTTTCATATTAATATTCAGTACGATGGTAAATTAAAAGAACAAGAATAAAATGTAAGCAACGGAGCTGAATTGTAAATGAAAAAAGGGATTGCTAAAAGCGAAACCAAATACACCACAAGAACGACTTAACCCAAGAACGATAGACGAAGGACTAAGGGTTGATCAGATAATTGACGAATCGACTTGCAGGATCCACTATCGAAGCCTCGGGATAGGATCACGTAATGTTGTTCATGCCGTATAAAATGGAACCATTTAGGGGACTTGTACCGTAAAGGTTTATCTCGGCCCCAAAAATTCGTTTCGAAAGGGTACGCTCGGTATGACCGTTGGCTATGTTTGTCGAAAATGCTCCCAACATTGACTTGTATTTCCATTTTATGTAAGTCAATTTGGCGCTGGCGGGCAGCGATGGTGTACCAGCGATAGAAAGCAAAAGGTGGTCGTGTAAGTTTCGGCCGCAACATCTTTTGCCTAAACATGTTTAAAATCTCTTGCATCCGACCTCAGTTTTATCAGAACTAATAAAACAAAAAAAACTTACTCAAAGTACGAGTCAATCGAGTGATCCAATAGATGCTTTAAGATGTACATGATGCTAGTGGATTGATGGCCACAGGCGACGGCACTTCGCTCTGGACGTGTTGAGTGGGGGAATAAAGAACAAAAAAAAAATACTCCCAAACATGACCTATCATGAACACAAACATAAACACCGCATTTTGGTCCTCATGGTCCGTGTCCGTTCCTGCATTGCATATCAAGATGCTTGCAAGGGCAATATGAAGAGCCAAACCCGGATGACATCGATTTTAGTGCCACTTGGCCATCTGCTTCACATTCCCATAGCAGGAGCAGTTGTTGTTGTTGTTGTTGTGTTGCTGTACTTTTTTTCTCTCTCTCTCTCTTATTGTTGCTCTTTTCCAATTCGTCCAGCACGAACGGTTGCGCTGCTCGTTTGTCTTTCCGCACATCCTGGCCATTTCTGGTTTTGCAGCCCCGGAAATGTTTAAGTCCTCGAGCTTCCCCTTTCACCGCCAGCCGCACGGGTTTTTGCAGATAATAATAGCATCAAGCATCCCGTGGCAAACCGGCAGTGCAGTGAGTGGTGAAATTTAATGGCGGAAATGCAATTGTCGTTTCCATGTGCTACGTCTCTTCCGTTTTCCTAAGAGAGAGAGAGAGAAAGAGAGGGAGGGAGAGAGGGACAGGAGGGCAGAGCTTTGGAGGCCGCTGTGGTTCTGTTGCAAAACAACAACATCAAGCCGTGTGCCAACCGAGGAATACGGATACATTCCAGGTTGGTGCTTTTTTGGATTGTTCANAATAATAGCATCAAGCATCCCGTGGCAAACCGGCAGTGCAGTGAGTGGTGAAATTTAATGGCGGAAATGCAATTGTCGTTTCCATGTGCTACGTCTCTTCCGTTTTCCTAAGAGAGAGAGAGAGAGAGAGAGAGAGAAAGAGAGGGAGAGAAAGAGGGACAGGAGGGCAGAGCTTTGGAGGCCGCTGTGGTTCTGTTGCAAAACAACAACATCAAGCCGTGTGCCAACCGAGGAATACGGATACATTCCAGGTTGGTGCTTTTTTGGATTGTTCAGTAGTGATTGTTTCGCTCCCACCACACGGATTTGCGATGTTTTTCTCCACTTGCACAGCACACTGTGTCTTGGTGCTCTGTGTGTGTGATTTTTTTTCTTGTATTTGCTCTCCTTATTTTGCTGTTTGTTTGCAGCAACTCGTTCCGCATCAAAATACCACTGTCCGGTGCACTTGAATCACGAGAAGATGTGCATGCCGTGCTTCGATTCATGTCATTGGGCGGTGGAAAATTGTGTGCAAAAAAAAAAACCAGCTCCAAGTTTGAGTGGAAAACAACGGCAAAAATAAATATTTTATAACGATCCTCTCGAACTGTTGCGGAGCACTGGACGCTTCCTTTGACGCCGCGCTGCTGAAAGACTTTGACATTAGCTCTTGGCCTTTTTTTGAGACTGAGGTTCGTTTTCATAGTCGCACAGCTTCCATCTTGTTTGCGATGGTTGTAGTAATAGTTTTTTTTCCTCCTCTGCTTAGAGATGTTGTATAGTGTTTTTGTGGCTTGGTAGTTTCTTTGCTAGAACTATATTTATGGTGTATTGTGGATTGCTCTCTTGTTGTAAGGCCATTCATCGTGTCAATCTCTGTAGGGTTTTTCTTTTACCTGCAGAACTTACAATGGTGGAAAAAGTAGCTACGCTGTAACAAGAAACCAGCCACACAGTTTTATTAAACATTTAAATGTTGTACAAATGATCCAACGGTGTGATTTATAGTTTTGGCGGGCATGTTTCTTAACTTTGCAGTATGCAGAAAAACGTGCGCAGCTTTGTTAGAGAAAACACTACCATCCCGACATAAACACACCTCGAACACATGGGTTTGGGTGCGGTTCCGCTGTCATAAACTATGGCTGCCATTAAATCTTTCTCGCACGCTCGTGCAAATGTTCCGGTCCTCTATACCGGATCGAACGCACTCACCTGTGGTGAAATATTTCGATCGCATAAATAATGTTGTTTGCGTATGCTTTGCCCGTACACGGCCGAGCAACGAACCCATTGGACCCAACCCCTGATCGGAGATGCACATCGCAGCTGGGGAGAAATGGCGTGTATGCTTAGCAATTTTGGGCTATATATTTTGGAACTCTCCCACACACACACACATGGACGGCCAGAAATGGGATATTAAGAAAGATGCATTTATACGCGCTCACGTTTTTGAGCGTTATCGGAAGGTAGTTTGCCGAAAAAAAAAGAACACCCACCACACAGAAAATGGGAACGACTTTTATGAGCAATTTTTCAAGAATCGATCGCATATCCATGGCGGTTCTTCTTACTGAAATATTTCGGTTTGAGGTCACACCCACCCATATATTTGAAAAGCAAAAATAAAAATCAAAGAATTGGCAACGAAGTCATACAACTGAATTTTAATAATATAGAAATTCAAACTGTGAGCAATATGTCGTCGATAGGATCTGTTATATTCAAGGAAACTGGATTAGATCCTTTTCCATAAAGTAGGAAATTTCTTCGAAGGGGGGTACTGTTACAGCTTTTGTTACATATTAATATTATTACTCGTATTCTGAATAAGGAACCCCGATCTTTTTCGGGTTATTTGAAGTGAATGCATATGTTGAATGATGCTTAAATTATTCCCTTTTTGTCTCACGATCCGAAAGCTAATCATCCGATCTCCAATCGATAATCTTTTTCATCGGCACGCACATGCGCATCGCATTTTATCTCGACTTATATTTGAGCATATGGGTATGATCTCAGTACAAAAGTTGTCTGCGATGGATTCGTCAAACCGATCTTAACTCTCCTGATTGGATGACCACTAATGACACAATGCTCCCTCTAGCGGCTATTAGCTGTAATAGTTTTCTCGCCTTACTCCGTCCAGGTCCGTCGAACCTGTCTACTTAATGTCGACATCATGTTGACACCAATTTTTTAATTGCAAAACAGTATTTCCAGGTCACATGAATTTGGTAAGCTTCAAAATGCAAATTCTACTTTCATTAGCGTTTTATTATTTCGAGGTTAAGAGCAGTTATAGGTACTCCCTCTTGTTGGCTTTAACGACCTCTAAGGTCACGCCGGCCATTTCTGGCTTACTAGACTTATTTTCACCGCTTAGCCGTATAATCAATCCTTTGCTACGGGGGCGGTTCGGATTAGTGATGGGACATACGATTCATTTCATGGCTCGACCCGGAGTCGGGTGCAACAAAATCGGAATCGATTCCGACCCGTGGGTGCAGCGGGTTCGGGCCGACCCGTAAACATAGGTAGGTTCAGTAGTTCCGACCCGAACTCGCTGCACCTACGGGTCGGAGTCGCTTATGGCAGCTTGCACCTACCGGAATCGTTGCACCTACTGGACCTACTGAACCTACTTCGACCCGAGTCCGACCCGAACTCGTTGCACCCACGGGTCGGAGTCGCTTATGGCAGCTTGCACCTACCGGAATCGTTGCACCTACTGGACCTACTTGTATCTACGGGTCGACCCGAACGGGTTCGGGTCGCTTATGGATGGCTCCGACCCGGTAGGTTCGGGTCGACCCGCACATCACTAGTTCGGATGGGATTTGATATCCGGCCCTGCCGTATAGATCGGTGCCGTTTATCACATACACGACCGGGCCGCCTCCCCGTTATTGGTACTATTCCTTAAGATATATCGTACACCATTCTCCTGAGAATAAAAAAGGAACTATTTTTGATTCATTCTTGCAGAAATGTAGTAAATGTCAATAGTAGAATAAATGAAGTACTGATCCAAAAAACACGAATGTCAGCGCAAAAAGGGCAATTGATGGCTTAGTTCTTCTTCCAGAATGATATATAATTGAGATGCTATATATTATTTCTGTACAAAAAAAATTGTACAGCAAATACTTTTCATATTTATAATTAATTATTACGGCTTCGGCCGTATTGTACCAAAATACTCTTCATAGTTGAAAAAAAATCAACATAAAATGTTTAGCAATGAAGAAAATCGCTTTAAGGCATTTAACTTATGTAAATATACTACACCTTGTCAGTGGTATGGTGGTTTGGTATTAGCATCATTATGCTAATATTTGTGTTCATTTATGTAGAGATCACACATCATAAATAGTTGTGTTTCACTTTTAAAATGGAGTTTTCTTGGTATGTAATTTAAATGAAATGCAATTGAAACACTCCAAATAAAGGTAACAAAAGTTGGTTGGATTTCGTTGAAATCGTTTTTTTTTTTTTTTGGAAATAAACACGTTCGTTAATATATGTGCTAGACCGTCATCACCTGTCTGCGACGCGGGGTTTAGCCATCAACTTCGCATACGAAACCATTTCTTTTTTATTTACTTTTACTCCAGGCGTCGTTCTACAAACAGTTGCCTGACATTATTGTGAACCTTTTGGTAGTATGACACAGGATATGGGTGGGTGGGATGAGATTGGTGGTATGCGATAGAATCGTGTTGATTTCAATTCCATCGCTATTGAAAGATCAAATAGCCGAAATACTCGAATGCGACGAGGTAAGTAACCGCGGGCTAAAGAGCGTAGAAGAATGGCGGGTGTTGATAGAAAATGAACATAAACCATCTGTCAGCGCTGACACAAGAGGGTGGTGGTGGTCCTTTGCGGCAATCCAAAGTCAACGGGAGCCCGTACCAAGAAATAGGAGAAACTGATAACCCATCCCTCATACGGTTGTTCACCAATCTACCAACTCGGTGTCAAAGGATCCGTAGCCCATCTGCACAAGGGAAACCCCAGGAAAATGGGAAAGCGATTGGTCGTACCGCACTGCCGCGAGGAAACCCGTTTTACTTCCCACTTTTACCTAGTGTCGAATCGTACAATAGTGATTCGGGTAATAACAACCATCGCTCGGAATAGTTCGAGAGTGAGAGTTCCCATTGTTCGAAACCATTTCCCAAGCAGTTTTTCCCGGGCCAAAGATAGGAAAGGAAAGCGAGATGGTTTGGGACGGAAAAGCGCTTCCAGTTTCGAATTGTCGAACTTGGATGGGACAGGAGTGCAGTGCGGCTAACTGTTGCCCGTTCGCTTTGATGTCGATCGTTTGGTCGTGTTCGTTTTGGGCCGTAGCATTCGCAAAACGACGGCACAAACGACCGGCTAAACAATCAAAGGCTCAACGGTACTGCTGCCGGAGTTTGTTCCGCACGGCGAGAATCATTGTCGGGGCGTTTGTTTCGGTCCGGTCGATCAGGACCCAATCGACGTGATTCGTACTATGTTCTTGTATAGTGCGAATGCTTACCACCCATACCGCTTTTTTGTGTCTATTTCGTTCCTCATCATCATCGGATGTCGTGTTTCGATCGAATCGAAATCCTACTATTGCAAAAAAAAAACTTTCCTGGGTATACCGGGTTCTAGGAATGCCTTTTTTCCTCTCTGGTTTTAGTAGACGTTACGGATCGATTTATACGGTTGGGAATTAACTCTGAACGAAACGGAAAGAAAACGCACACACGCGCAAAAACCGAACAAAACAAAAACTGGAAACCACCCCACAATACTTCCTTGGACATTCCGGGTTTAAGGATGTCGAAAATAAGGGTATCCATTGCCGGACGTGAAAGACGGAAGCATTTTCGCCCCATGTTCCGCATGTTCGGTACCGAAGCAATGCCGAATGTGACACTTTACGCCCAGCATGAGCTTTTGTTTTTGTTTTTCTCCGTTTTACCATAAAGGACGCAGGGTTTGTTTCTTTGCCAAAAAAGAAGCACCAGCATCGGCACCCATCAGCTTTGTACTGGGTTGGTTTGGGTGTGTTGCGTTTGTGTATGTTGTCCATCGCGTTTATCGTTTTATGGTCGTCCATACTAACGTCCTGCAGTGCACGGAAACCTGGTGGTAATTGTTTTGTTCTGTTGTCTTTTCCGAACAGTCAATTTTCTTTCATTCTGTGTGCCATCCCGGGGAATGAGTGTTCTCGAATACTCGAATATTCTGCTGCTGCTGCTGCTGCTGGATGGGTGATTTGGTTGTATTGTGGGTGCGAACCGATGGCCATTCAATCGACCAGCGTAACATTGGTAGAAAATCGATCCAGTACTCATATGTTGTTTGTTCGACAATGAAACCACCCATTGTAGATGCGAGATCTTCAAATCCGGACAAAAAGGACGTAGTTTGCGGGTGCTTTCCAGTGGCTACGAACGAATGTATCAGATATGTGTGTGTGTGTGCGTATTAGTTTGTTCCATTCTTTCCAGCATCCCAGAGTCGATCGAAACGGACCGGAAACGGCGTTGAGTGTTATGAAATCGAGCATTTGTTTGCTCTTATCGTCTGTCATGGACGAACAAATATGTGGTCTCATACCTGGCCCAGTGCGATGGTGCTGNGTTTGTTCCATTCTTTCCAGCATCCCAGAGTCGATCGAAACGGACCGGAAACGGCGTTGAGTGTTATGAAATCGAGCATTTGTTTGCTCTTATCGTCTGTCATGGACGAACAAATATGTGGTCTCATACCTGGCCCAGTGCGATGGTGCTGTTCGTGGAGCTTCATTATTCTACACCCAAAGGTGAGAGGATGCTGGAAATACCGCACCATTCTACAATAATGCACAAGAGGGTATTTACATGTAATGTTCTGCTTTTTTTCTGTCTCCTCTTGTAACAGCTATTGATTTGCTTTTCAGAAAATTTTAGCATAACTATTATCGAGTATTGAGCAGGAAAATGGATGGTTGCATAATCTGGATTGGGCTACAATTCTGACAAAGTGTAATTGATCTATTGGATTGTACTGGTAGCAATAGAAAGGAAAGGCATTTTGAAAATCACATGTGATGGATGTGATGCTAGCTCAGAACATTGAACATACTTAGGGAAAAGGTAACATGTATGCTTCCTTCGTAATTTTAATCACTGAGTGCATGAAGCTGACTTCTATCGGTCACCGACATGATAAAGAATCTACCTCTACCATTAAGAATCTACTATTCGTAATATGCTTTGTAGTAAATTTCAGCTGTGGGGATCATTCAACTATTACGTGACTCTGGTGTGAGGAAGGGATTATTGCAAACGTTATCATTTATTTCATAGGGAGAAGTGGCTAATGCGTTTTGTTGCGCTCAGTGAATCATTTCATTTGTATCTACCATAAAGGAAACAGTCACAAAAGTGCTGCTAGTGTTTTTGTGACTACATGGAAAAAGTGATACTTTTTTCTACATTTTCAACACCACAGCAGAGCGAGAACATCTCAGCGCACTTTGTGTCTGTCATATAAGGTTTATCTAGTTTCGGAGAATGTCTTTCAATCAAAGTAAATTGTATGTTAGATTAAATATACGGTAAGTCCAATTCTAATTAGTCGAATCTCCATTTGTAACTAATACGGCCTGGTCGTTTTATACGAATAAAAATAAAGCTTAGTTAGCATTTAAATTGTTTTATTTTGTTAGTACTAATGTTAGAGTGTCCAACACAGGTTCAGTTCTGGACTCTCGTCAGTAGAAGTATTGGTAAGGTTATAGGTTATAGGTTATACTAAGGGTTATAGCAGGAAGTTTAAACTTTCCTAAAGATTGAAGTTATCAAGAACGAAGTCTAGCTGCATTATACTAATTATATTAAGCAATGAAGAAGAGATGATTTGGTTTTAGATAAAAGTCTTGTCGTAGATCACTATCCTTCTCACAATTGCTGAAGTATGGTTCTGAGAACATAACAGTTCTGGGAAAACTTCGGAACTATTCCAATAATTTCAACGTTATAACAAAGGGGCAACTGATGGCGCAGCTAAGTGTCAGGAAAACAGATTATGAAATCTTAAATATTTATGGTTTTTTTATACTTCGTAGAAAAATGTTAATAGAACATTAAGAATGAAAAAAACAGAGAGAGCAATGGTGCAAGCAACTATCGAGAATTGTGGACTGAGGTAGTAACTGAATGGGATGAGAAACATTGCGAAAGACCACAGAATTAAAATAATCATCATCGATTTGCAAAATCAATCTGGCGGGTCTCTTAGAATATTGACGACAGTATCCTTAATTCTTGTTAATTTTAATTCAATTGAAGAGATTATCGATGATGTAAATTAAATTGAAACAAAAATGACCGGCATGACCGGCTTAGACGTTGTTCTTTCCAACAAGCTTTATCTTAGATTGATTAATTTGTTTTAGCTTTGATTGGTGAAACTGTAAACAAAAAAGCATTTTCGTACTGGTTTAGCACATATAAATTTTAAATATGATGTACATAAATGCCCCCACACCTGAAAAACACCCGAAAAAGGGTGACATTTTAGGATGAAAATACCTGTATTCAACGGTGAGCTTGTCGTATTATTTTTTCCTCTTCCATCAACACATTAAAGAGAAAATCCTCTACAATGAGCAGTGTACTAAAAGCGCGTCCAAAGCATACACTTGCTGAAGACGATCTAGCTCCTGGCTTTTATGATCGTCCGACACTGTGCCACCATTCATTTTCCATTTGCGCTCACCTCCGGCATTCACGTGGTCCATGTGAATGTGCTATTATGAGCCGGATTTTTCATCTTTTCCGTGCAAGCTTTTTCTTCTCACCTGCATCCTAACGAGCCACGAGTGACACGAACTAACACGTTTCTTGCATCCCCCAGTTGCAACGGATCGCCGGAAGTGAATGGCCGAAAGCAGGGGCAAAAAAAAAGCAAAAACGATAAACCTGAGAAAGTGTGTCTACGCTTTAAGTTTATGTTGTTTCTCCCTTATGCCGGTGTCATTGAAGACGATGTGTTTCTGTTTTTTTTGTTGCCTCTTTTTGGCAAACACAGCACTACATATACCACGTGCTGCCTGACGGTGAAGAATATGCGACTATTCCCGTGTGCCTTTGGTTGATTTTTCTCCAGTTTGGCACACCTATCTTGCTATGTTCGTGAGGAAATGTTCGTTTCGTTTAAACTACTGTACAGTGTGGATGCCGCGGTTCGTGTGGCACATGTCGGCACCTTTTCTTTGGTCGATACTTAGTGGAAAAGCAGCAGCGTACAGTGCACATATGCCCTACTTATCGGTGGAGACATTTGTCCGCATGAGAAGCTAAGGGTAAGGGTTGCCCTTAGAGTTTGTATTGTAGAGTTTTTTTTTATATTTAAGGAATTTTTCTCTCTTTTCACACGGCACGATGTGAGTGAGTGTGTGAAAAGCACATAACATGTTCATATTGATAAGCATGAAAAGAAAAATTGAAACGCACCCTAGTTAGCACTAGTTAGGGATATACTCCTCGGAAGGCGCATCCATTTTCGTGATAATCTCTTGCATGTTCTTGCCCTCAGCTGTGAATATCTCTTGTTAGTCGTCCCAGCATAAGGTCCTTCCCCTTTTGCTAGGACCCATATCCCATATAGTCTTCCAATTTCCATTGTGTCGAAATTTTTGGAACGACATATTTGTGAAATTGACGATCCAGTGACATTGTGCCGCTGCACAGATTGACAGACCATGGATAAAGAATATACAGCACACGATACCTTTCCTTCTGTTCTCGTTTATTCCCTTCCACTTGTTTTTTTGTGGGCTCTCTAGCACAAAGACGCCTTATTGCCCTGCATCATGCAATCGCCCGAAGCGTGCTGTCCTGCAGGTTTTACGAAGCAGATAAAATGCGGATCACGTCTCAAGTTCAATTTTGAAGCTTTTTAGCG
>CM028104.1:14779237-14804974 GCA_016170015.1 Anopheles longipalpis | reverse complement strand
GCTTTTTTGTTTTTGTTGGTCATTCCCTTTCTCTTTTTGTGCGCTCTTTTAGTGCAATCGTAGAGGTTACTACTGGATACCTTTCAGTGCAGTGAGCTGTAATTTTGTTGCCTTAGCTGGAAAGTTCGGGAAAAACCAACACCACAAACGAATGGTACAAAACAAATCAACACAAAGGCAGGTACTAAGCCGAGCATTTTTTTTTCGGCGAAATTGTTCCGTGTTTGCCACATACAATTTCAACGAAAAATGGGTAGAAAATTTATGAATTCATCCGAACTTTTCATCAGTAAGCTACGTGCCCGGATGCAGCACTGCACGTAAACACGTCTCAGCCACTTAAACTCAGCAGTTAACAGCGTCCCTTTAGGGCATCATCTTTCATCTCTCTGCGGCTGTTTGTATTAAAGCGATAGTTGCAGAGATTGTGACAGAAAATTTCAAGTAGTAGTATTTTTAAAATTTATTTCGTTACTAGGAATTAATTGCATACACCTCAGTGCAGTAGCTTATTGGACTGCTACTTAGAAACACTAATCTGAACAGTATTCAAGGAATATGTTTCAATTTTTGAAGCTTTTAGAATTCAATGAAATGTCATTGATCATTGAGTATATCGTGGTTTAATTACGCCTTGTCTGAGGGATGGTAAACATTGATGTACCAATGTAAGAGTAATGAACATGCATATGTTTCATCTCAACCATAGCTGGAAGCTAACAGGAAACGTCACTCATCTAAGCTCAGTTACTTTGTGAAGGCAGTCGTGCAGCATGACGTCATACGGTGGAGATCACACCATGCAATTCGATATCTAATTAAAGCCATCCCAAACATGCTGCCCATATCAATTTCAATCAAATTGACTACTCTGAATACATCCACAAACACACACGTGTTCGTAGAGTGTCGGAATGTCCATCCGGAGGCGTGGGCATGCTTTAGATTAGGTTAGAGAAAGACAACGACAAACGTCAAATCTTGTTGCACGTCATTGAGCGAAGAAGACCTTCCGAAAGGCTCGTGACTGGCCGCAAGCTTTCGGTGAAACATAGACTATACCGTGGCTCGAAGTTAATCACCATGTCAGGTCGGTTGTTGAGGTTGCAAACATGGAAGACGGAGGCCGGAAATTAGTGGATTGAAGTGAGTTTGTGATGTGTTTATTAGCGCTAACACCTTACGTCGGGTGTTGCTTTATTTGGAGTACCCGGCCGGCTGGAAAGTGTTCAGGTATGCTTATCTTACTGGATAGTGTCCACACCATGCCGTGCCCAGAGTTCGCTTTCACTTTGAAACCGACGTGTAGAATTACAGGCAACCGGAAGACACTGATTCCGTTAGACGGCAAACTAATAACGTCTCCACTTTCGTTGCAGCCATTATAGTGCTTTGGCATATCGTAGCACATTTACCATTCACTGTTAGTTTGGCCGTTTTGAATGTTTAGGATACGATTTTTTGTTTGTTCTTCCTGACGCGGTTTCCTTGAACCGCTTCATGTATTCTAAATGTCCACTAACATTTTCCCAAAGGCCATATTTTTAAAGCCGTCAAAGTGTTTTTCCGCAGAGTTCGTGATTTGTTAAATCAAATCACTGGTAAAAGGATTAGCATTTGGAAAAATCCCTTCAGGCATTTGAACAGCACAAATTTTCAGACGATTTATCGCTTTTCCCAACTAAGAATCATGCCCCGAGAATTGTTCGAGATCGTCTGATCTCACTATCCGGCATACGTTTGCACTAGGATAAGCTTAACAAACGTAAACACTCACAGCAAAGGCACAAAGCGGATGCTTATATGCACACCAACAGCTCGTCGTCGCCGTTGGGAATGCTGCCCGGCTTTAGTGGTTCGAAAAAGCTTATGCTAATGTTTGACAGCCCGGATCGTCCGACAAGTTTGACGAATGGGGAATGCGGAAAGGCGGCACAACATTTTGCACGCTTGAATTAATCTCTTGGGTAAGAGGAAAATCTTTGCCGCTCCATCGTATCATGGAGACGCCTGGTGCCTCATCCACGCCCGGGGCTCTTTAGTAAGGTTCTGTGTTCTTGACGTTATCCGTCCTTCTCCATCGCTGACATGGAAACGCCAAGAAGCATACAGGTGTTAAAGAGTTATGCTAGCGCGGAGCAAGCATGACGATGGCGGCAGCGGTATCTTGGTGAAAATTTATTTAATATGGAAATTAGCCTTGCTCGAGTCGCGCACTCCTGCATGATCTGGTATGTAAGACCTTTCGAAGCATGCGGAAACTGTCTCAGACTCCCGAGGCATTAATTCACGTCGCTAGAGTGAAAGGTTTTGTACCTTCGTACCTGGCCGCCAATTCACCCTCACCTTGATGGATTAGAGTAGTTTTTGTCGGGCATGTGTTATTCCTTGTGCGAAAGGCATCGACTAAGCGTGCTCTCTTGTCAGAATCGTTGACATGGGCCTCTAACGACAATCATGCGCCCAGGAGGGAGGATTACGCCGTACGACACAATGTCGCTGGTGGTGCAAATGCAATCAACAAGTTTGGGCGGAAAATTGCTTCGATAATTTGTTTCCGTTTGAACGCACGGCAATTTAATTAATTGCAGACAAAACATGCTCATTTAAAGAGGTTTTTGTATGAATGAAAATGTAAGCTGGATTTAATGATAGTTTGAAAAGCGAAATACAATAGTTTATCCTGTCAACATGCAGATCATGAATTGATTAATATTTTGTCAAGGTTTATTATAATTTGAGTTATCTTTGCAAGTGAATTTTAATCATGATCGAAAGTAAATTTAACTTACATATACAATGTAAAATATGGAAATTTGCAGTCAATAGAGATTTAATTTTATCCATCTTTTGATTTCTTTTATCTGTTTGAATTTGCGTGTCATCATCTGATTTTTCGTTATCATTTACATAGGTTTATCCAGAGCACAGAAATTCTTTCACAATGCATACATCTCAAATTTATAAAAAATGTTTTAAGCACCGGGCGCAGTAAAACCCGATCTACATATAACACACGACACATAACACAAACGGATGAAAGATTAAATGAAACTATTGCGCTGTTTGTTTCGATTTGCGGTTCATGTCATCCTCAGGCATCCTTAGCGCGGTGTCATAGCAATATCTTCTTAAGCGATTTCCCCGTTAACAATTAATGTCAGCATTGATGGCACACGCAAGCACAAGACGAAACACACAACACTGAAATGAAGAACTTGTATCCCTCTAGGACAATTTCATAACCCACTACACGCGACGCTAGGGCACGAGAAAAGGGCAGAAACTTTTCGCCAAAAACCATTCAACAGTCGCTATCAACAATCGAAATCGTTTGAGAAAGTTTTCACCACAAACAAAGGGTTTGATCGTCCTTCCTTCCTTTGGTTGTCCTTCCTTCCGCTTCCAACGTGGTTCCTTCGTTGCTGGCTTTGCGGGAGCTNTAGGGCACGAGAAAAGGGCAGAAACTTTTCGCCAAAAACCATTCAACAGTCGCTATCAACAATCGAAATCGTTTGAGAAAGTTTTCACCACAAACAAAGGGTTTGATCGTCCTTCCTTCCTTTGGTTGTCCTTCCTTCCGCTTCCAACGTGGTTCCTTCGTTGCTGGCTTTGCGGGAGCTTTGCTCAATTTCACCATTTTCCAACAGTTCTAACTGTCATATCATGCTTTATCCGATGACTCCCTTTTTGCTTTGTTTCGCTCATCCCTTCATATTTTTGGTGAGGGATCACGAACACGGGTACCAGTGTTGGCAGGTCATGTGGATTTTTCAACACTTTTTCCAAGTGAATCAGCGGCGAAGCTAACGGTTTTTGGCGTGGGAAAGTCAAACGTGAAACCTCTTAACGTGTAATAGCTTCGGTCGCGGTGAACAATGGATTCGACGATGGGAATAATCATCGCTAGAGAAGAATGGTTGTACGGTGTGGAAAAAACAATGGCTCCATGTGAGAACATATATCCTCCTGCACACAACCGTTCCCCCCCCCCCCTCGTGCCATTGCCCAAATAAATGGGTGTGAATCAAAGCAAACATAATTTACACGTACGCGACATAACGTCGAAAACCTCGAGTTGGAATCGCGCGAGCACGAGATTTGGTCGCTTATCACATACGCGTGCAACCACGGTGGTATTCGCTTCTAGGGAAACGAAGCAAGAGGATTCGGGAACAAAAGGATCGCAGCAGGGTGGCTGTGGTGGTTTTCCGCTCGTTCACCTTGCATATAATTCCACATCAGTATCAGACCTGGTCGCATTTGCTGACACGAGGTTTTGGAAGCCGCTCTGTAACTCAAGGACGATTGCTTGCTTGCGCATGTATGCGCGTGTGTGTATGTATGTGGACGTTGAAGAAGTGCTTTTGTTATTTTGACATCTGCTTCTTAGTGTGACACATCATCGTTGTCGGCATCATCTACGCCTTGGGAGAAATAGCGCGGAACCTATTGTTCGACTAGTGACTGACGGCATCATGCTGCTCGCTATGTCACCGGAACGCTTTGGTACGAGCTATGCCGAACGTGTGTGAAAACAGTAACACATCCCATTCTCATCTGCAGACAACCAGTCGAGCTTTGATTAGGTGATCGTATTTCAGCTGCAGCCTGTGCGGAGGTAGCACGTGTAAAAGAATTGCTAAAATTAAGATAATGTCGAGGTAATGCGAGATGGGCTGAAGGGAATCTGCGTTGCTGTCCTTGAGGACCAATTATTACGTACATTCGTCCTTGAGATTGTTTTTGGAATTGTTAATTTGGATCTAGCCGTAAAGCTTCTCTAGTGGTACATTCGGGATTGCTGATGTGAAGGTGAATGTGCGAGCATAAGGATCGCAATAGAAGTGTAATGATGCTTGTCTAGAAGAATTGCATTCGTGTGTTTTGCTCACGTGCACGAAGAGCAAATTCGTCAGTTGGTGTTTGTGCAAATCTCAACCATCGCCAGAAAAAAACACAGAGATTGACAAACTCGTTTGGAAAACTCCGCATAATCCAACCGAAGATCGTACGGCTACGGTGAAGGCAAAGCCGCTCCCGATGCGGTGCTAAACCGCCCCGGCGATGTATGTATGATAGTTGACTGAAGCTGATTGGAAAAGTTCCACATGGCGATGAAAAGAGTACCAAACGGTTCATTAGCATTAAAGCACGTCCCTAATCTTCACACATTAGTTTGTCGGGTTTGTTCAACATCGCAGTATTATGACGGGTTGGCAGGAGATACTCCCCTGGTTTTAGGGAGTTTGAGTCAATCGTGACGTTTAACAAGTTTTCTTGGAAATGCAGGTAACTGACAATCAGCTACTCAGGCAACGAAGAAAGTACGTTGTCTTGAGACGATCGATATTCTCTTGCGTGGTTCTACCCTTCTATTCGATAAATCATCCTTTCTTTAAATTTGAGAACTTGTTTCATAGGGATGATCCAACTATTACGTTACACTTAGAGGTGGGAAGTGCAGAAGGGGCTTACTGTCAGCATTACAATTTATTATACAGTCAAGTAACAATAAATAAGATACTTCCGAAATTCTGCATGCGTGAAAATACCAACTATGGAACACGGGATCAATAATGTGACTAAATATGATGAAGCTTAAAGTATTGTTTGATTTTTTACTTTCGTCAATTTCGCCATGATCGCCCGGTTAAAACCTCTAGAAACGATACTTTGACACCAAGAGAACAACAATCAGGTAGGAGGTCACACTCTTTTCTATCTTCTAGCATTCATTTTGGTGTATCATATAATTGTTCCTTTCGCATGGTATCATGATTGATCATGATTCGAGATCCTTTACTATTTGTTATCGATAGTATGAGCATGTCGGATGAAGGGGAAAGAGCTCTTCAGCTCTTTGTCAGCATCCATTTGACCGATAGTAAAGGATCTCATCTCGAATATCGAAGCAAAAGTATTTTTCTAATAGATCAAGAAAACTCCGGTGTGCTCATGATTTCTGTATTTTGGAAATGGAAACAAACCTTTAATAAATTTTTATTCCAGAATTTATTCCGAAATATTTCCAGAATATTCCGATCATTTTACATAATGTTCGATCAAAGGCATCGGGCAGATCCATTAGCATGACAAAGCCAAAGTCCTTTTTTTATTTTTTGTGATAGGATGGTTGTTGGGGTGGGGTGAGGGTGGGGTTGGATATATAATAGTAGAACATCCCAAAAAAGTTACATTACGTTAAAAATAAAGTACATATTGTTACGATAGGGAGGGAGAATTCAAAATTTGCGTTACGTAACAGTTGAATCATCCCAACGAACATTTGAACAAATTCTAAAGAACTGTTTTGCTGCTGATGATCGTAGATAGTTTTAGTTTTTTTAAATTCTAGATACTTTCAGTTTATTTATGTTTTGATTTGGTAGTATGTTTTAACTAATTAAAATCCAGCCGATCCGAAGAATTCGAAATATATGACCACAAGCTAGTCAGCAAAACTGAAATTGGAGATCTAGGAATCTTTCCTGACTGTAAAATGATACACTACTGAACATTACAAATTTGTAATAGATAAAGGAAATCGGATGTTAGGGTTCTTATAGAGAAATTTGAAAGACTTTTGGACGCCCCATAAAGAAATGAGGCAATATGGTGCATGCTTACTAGGCTAGCTCTTCGTAATGTTTCTTTTTATTCTCATAGTCATATCAGTTACCTTGACCGCTGCTGTCTATTAGGCTTACAGTCACTGCACCATAGCTCAAGCAACGTTTGTACCTCCTCGTCAGCAAATTTGTTCTTCTATATTTACCAGAAAGATTTAATATAGGCGTTAATGTATATGCTCTTCAACGAACGTTCAGAGTTAGAGTAACCTTAAAACCCCGTTCACAAACAGAGCATATTCGAGTAATGCATTTAACGAATTCACATGAAGATGACAGAATAACATTAAGTTAGGAATTAAAAAAAATAGTATGTAACTAGACATCATGGATAAATTAATGTTGGATGAATCTGATTCTCATTCATGAATCGGAATGAATTTTTAAACTGAATCAATGATCTCAATTCTAAATATTCATAAATTGTCATGTATTGTTAAATCCTCAAAGATAAATAATTTCTAATCCCAAAAACATAACAAATGCTTAAAACCAAAGCCTTTTAGTAATACATCTATCTATGAGAATTACGGTAACTGTGAGGATTGATAAATTATTGAGGTTACATGCTTCTTTGAGACCCCAGATTTGAATATCTTTTCACCGAATATTTGTATCAGTGATTCTTTTCGATTCTTTTCGAAAGATTCGAAAGAAAATAGGTGATGCATGTACATTGAACACTAAAGATAATAAGTAAATGAAACAAGAATATTAAAGACTCTTATAGTGTAATTAACAAAAAACGTTCATTTAATACGTTCTAAGCCGTACAATTGCTTCACTACATCTCTAAAAGCACACAAACCATTCTTTTATCATGCGCGGTGCTCCAAATTTATGAAAATAAACTAAAAATCAATTTCGTACATTCCAACCGGTAAAATATGTTTCAAGCAGCCAGTTGAACGACGCATCATCATCTTGATGTGACTGCCTGATGTCATATGACCGCATCGTATTTGTATGTTCTTTTCAAATAAAAATTTTCAATCATCGCTCTTTACTGTTGTTCACACATTTTCTGCGTGCCGTGGCCTGACGTACACAAAGAAACCATGAGGATCGGCTTTTTTTTTGTTTGCTTTCTTCCTATACGANTGACCGCATCGTATTTGTATGTTCTTTTCAAATAAAAATTTTCAATCATCGCTCTTTACTGTTGTTCACACATTTTCTGCGTGCCGTGGCCTGACGTACACAAAGAAACCATGAGGATCGGCTTTTTTTTTGTTTGCTTTCTTCCTATACGAATCCGTTCCGGAGAGAAACGACCAAAAGCATGTTGTGTCGGGGAAGCTTTCTTTGGCTTGTTGGCTTCTTCTCTCCCCTTGTTGTGTAACAATGTGGTGCTGAAAAATGTATTCACAAGCATATGAATGTTGATGAGTTGTTGCCAAAATCATGGAGGGCTAAGAGTGAACCATCGCTTGCCAACTGTAGCCGCACCATAACGATAGGTGTTGCAATCGTTTCCCAGAACGCGTGGCTTTTACGTTGCGCGCGGAAAAGCGTCGTTTTATTGAGGACTTTCCTGGAAGCGAACAAAAAAAAATCTCCATAAGACGGTCGTAACGATAAAAAGCGTCCGATTTGCGTAGTTGGATGGGAGCGTAGGCCTTGCACCCGAGTAACTTTTGCTCCCGAAGGAGCAGCAATTCCTTTTTTCATCGAACCATACTTGTCCAGTACGCGAACGCGTACCTTCACCGAATGTTGATGGTCCGGAATGTACGACGGTTACATCAGCAAAGTTGGTACCGTGGTCGGTTGGTGTGTGGTTGGTGGAAGTAAAATATATTACAGATATTATTGCTTATTGTAAGTGGTTTGATGTGAACGTTACGTGGTGGTGGAATTTCATTTATTATTCAACATCAATGCGATGCTTGCGTTTTCCACCGTGTTTGGTTGACTTCACCTCCTGGCGGGTGCTGCAACATTGTCGACATTGTTAATACCATTTTTTTTTAGTTATTGTTGCTGTTGAACGCATTTCCAGGTACGTCAATTCTCCGGTTGCCCGTGCGTTAGGAAGCATCAAATTTTATGTTATCAATTTGTTGTGAATACTTGCCCGTTTGGCCTGACTGCGCAGAAAGCAATGTACTGCTAGAGAGGAAGAAAAAATAGCGCGAAAGTATTGTCGAGTGTAATCCTCTTACCATAAATGGGTAGGGAAATTGTAATTATTTTGAACATTCAAATGTGTATTTAAATTTTTATGCGTCAAAATGGTTGCCATTGCGTTTGGTTGCAAACTACTTAGGATTTGTTCGCTGTGTACAAGTTATTACATACGCAAAGCTAGGAAAAATATATGTACATACGTGCTGAAAACAACTAATGTATAGCATGGAGTTCCTATATTTGTTTTATTATTTTACATTTACATTTTACGTAAATTAATGTATGGTTTGCTTATATTTGCATAACAAAAAAGTTAAAGGAAAAAATATTTTCCACTCCAACTGAATACATTTGAATAGAATAGAATGGACAGATGTGTTTTTTTTTGTAAAATAAATTACAAAATAAACAATAAAGATTATACCTAAAATGCTTATATGTTAGTGCTATGCAACGTGATATGATAATCACTTATGTAAAATGCGACCTAGATCAGGGGTTGGCGTGCTTATTACGAAAAGGTGTCTTTCAAAAGCGTTTCAAAAATGAATGTTGCTAAATTAACTGCAGTGCTTTTTCTGGGCGGCCCGGCGGTGTATGTGAACACAACAGTACCGCGTATTCAATCCCATCTGGAGCGTCCCCCCTTTGCAAGGACTGAATATCCGCCTACGTGGTAAAAATAAGTCTACTAAGCCAGAAATGACCGGCATGACCTTAGAGATCATTAAAGAGAGACTTCGGGTACCTTGGTGACGAAAGCTTGTTTTGTTTTCAAAAATTCCCAAAATTTTGCCTCGGGCCGGATTTGGCCGAATTTTTCCGACCCTCACGATCTAGATTAATTCAGCGTAGGATATATTCGGTTTTTGTTATTTAATGTATACACAACAGACTTAGGGCGTTAAAACGCAAATCTAAAATAAGATTTTTATTTTACTAAACTCAATCAGAGAGCATCATTGTTGTCCATTCGAGGTTCACTCGAAACTTCAAATAAAGAGGAAGTTTTAACACTTTTCTATTATCGTTTTATCATCAGTGAGAGCAATATAAAATTATTTAACGAGGAAATCCTTGCGAACATTAAAGCACAAAAATAAAAAATAAAAAAAAATAAAGCACAAAAATAAAAAAGAAAATCGGGGCGTCCCGGTGGTGCATGTGAAAAACCCCCGTCCACAGCGCCCGTCCACACGGCAGGACCGGGTTCAAATCCCATCCGGACCGTCCCCCCCTAGCATGGACTGACTATCCTACTACGTAGTAAAATAAGTCTTTTATACGGCCAGGCCGTTCTAACCGAGCAAAAAGGAAATAAAAAAGATAATTGCTTGATAAATTGGTCTAGTACCAATATAATAAATACTATTAAATTGGCATCAGTCAAAATTCGTTAGACATTTTAGTTTAAAAAATTACAGCTTTAATGATGATAATTCCCACCACTTATCACAAAACAGGTTCCGTCCAACACCGTCGCTACGATAATTTTGCTCTAATATTATTGAGCAGCAAATTACAACAAAGCGGTGGCATCAATATGCATTTTGAAGAGTCCACCGTATCAGTTATGCAATAAAAGAGTGGCATTTGTTATCTACACATATACTAATAATATCACTCAGTTTCTTTAACATAAACGGCACACCAGCGCCAAAATTCTTGTAAGCTACTCGCGTTCTTAACTCCTCTGGGCATTCTGTTGTAAGGTTGAATCCCTTTGAAAAAACAAAGAGTTTCTAGTACTATCTAGTGGGGCGGCCCGGTGGTGCATGTGAAAAACGGCGCCTGTCCACACGGCCGGACCGGGTTCATATCCCATCCGGACCGTCCCCCCGTAGCATGGACTGACTATCCTGCTACGTGGTAAAATAAGTCTTGATACGGCCAGGCCGTTCTAACCGAGCAAAAAAAAAAAAAAAAAAATAGTACTATCTAGTAAATTCGGAACTCTGGCCTCATATGCTGTGTACTCATATGCTATGAACGTCTAGTCTTCGATCTATACTCTCTCCCACATTCTCCGGTAATAGGGTGTTCAATAATCGAATAGTCATGGTCTGATACACAATCCACTGCTCTACAGACATCCATTCAACTGTAACAGGTTAATAAAAAACCGAACAAGGCTTGCTTCACGTTTACGTCATATGTTTCCAAAAAAAATCGATCTCTGGACATTAGTACTAAATTTTCATAGTAATTATTATTTATTGGGGGGCGTTCTATTCATTCGCATTTATAAAATCTTCACCATTAAAATTAATTCATGCAGCAACTTGAGCAAACTTGCAACGGAATTACCATACAACATTCTTTTATTTTGGTTATTTTGGAATTTATAAAATAATCTTTAAATAAAAACCAAACACCTTGTAAATGAAAAGCATTTTTACATTGGCACTGCTATTCAAAGTACGAACAAAAAAAACCCAATGACAAAATTCACCCGATGGTGCTGGAATGGCATTAAAAAAAACCTTTTTAAAACACCGGTTCAAAAGAAAGCCACCTTCATTTCGGTGGTACAATGTTCAACGGCCCACATGTCAATCTGCTTTCAGCGATTTCGATTCCTTTTTCCCCGTAGTAGTACACAACTCCGTGTAGTGTGGGTCCGAGGTAATCCTCTTTGCCAGTCACGCTTCGACAACGTTCAATATCCAGCTTCATTAACCCTGGTTCACATTTGAGTTGGCGGATGGCGCTTTCCTACTTTTCTCCGGGAAGCAAACGAACAAAACATTCAAAGAACGACACGCCAGTATGAGCGTTGGTCGGGCCACAATGAACCAATAAATCAATCTCGGAAATAGCAACGTAATCTCCATTTGTCTCCTCTCAATAATGTAATGGGCTTGCTATTAATGGACGACTGGCTGCTGCGGGAGACCAACCGTGGTTTTGATATATTTCCACCGATATCGCTGTTTATCGCGTTTGGTTCCGTGTAGTGAAGTTTGGTACAGTACAGAGGGTTTTTTTGCTGGAAGAACATGTTTGTATTTTCTCTCTACGCAAGGAATATTGGGCTGATTGGGTGGATGGTATGGTAGTTGAGAAATGAAATGTTGTTTTGTAACGTTTGCTTTTCGATCGTTTATGGTAGAATATTTTTCTTGATAATTTCGGCTGTTTGTTGCCATCCGTGTAATAAGCTTTAACAATATATTTGTTCAGTGTTTCTGTTCTATTGCGTTTTTCGATAGTGTTTGGACGATTGCGCAAAACATTCGAAGAAACATGTTTTGAGAAATCCATTCTATTCTTGTTTCAAATGCTTTCGTATCACATCACCGATCGTTAATGTTGCCACACGAATCTGCGGTTCGCATGATCGATTCCAATACAAGCCGAAGATGAAAATACTTGTGGAAATGCTTTAAAAAAATTCATCCACCGCTTCCGGCAGGCAGATAGTCCACAATACCCGCACCCGTCGACCCTCATCGAGTCTCAAGTGTCTGTTTATTTGTTTCGCTTCAGCGCAGTGCAACGGAATTTGATGGGATTCCAGTGTCGCAAGCGCGTCTTCGTGGTCGCCTGCAGATGACAAGCGCCTTGAGGCCCACCGGGTAGTAATCCCCAAGGAGGGTCAAGATGCTGTGCTTCTTGAAGGCGTACGAACTCTGCCATCGTCAGTGCAGGAATAATGCGCTTGTTTGAGATTCCGGGTGCTGTTACAAATAAAACCTTCCAAGCAGGGAATGAAGTTCGCCCAGTACCAAAGCTATAAGACAGCAGCTGGCTTAGAAATGGGGGAGGGAGGACATTGAAAAATTCTTCGCCCATCTGCGGTGGTGAGNTTTCAAATGCTTTCGTATCACATCACCGATCGTTAATGTTGCCACACGAATCTGCGGTTCGCATGATCGATTCCAATACAAGCCGAAGATGAAAATACTTGTGGAAATGCTTTAAAAAAAATCATCCACCGCTTCCGGCAGGCAGATAGTCCACAATACCCGCACCCGTCGACCCTCATCGAGTCTCAAGTGTCTGTTTATTTGTTTCGCTTCAGCGCAGTGCAACGGAATTTGATGGGATTCCAGTGTCGCAAGCGCGTCTTCGTGGTCGCCTGCAGATGACAAGAGCCTTGAGGCCCACCGGGTAGTAATCCCCAAGGAGGGTCAAGATGCTGTGCTTCTTGAAGGCGTACGAACTCTGCCATCGTTAGTGCAGGAATAATGCGCTTGTTTGAGATTCCGAGTGCTGTTACAAATAAAACCTTCCAAGCAGGGAATGAAGTTCGCCCAGTACCAAAGCTATAAGACAGCAGCTGGCTTAGAAATGGGGGAGGGAGGACATTGAAAAATTCTTCGCCCATCTGCGGTGGTGAGCAGCAAGAAGGGCAATAAAAATCGAAAAATCCACTCTCTTATTAGAGCGTGATTTTCCGTTTTGTTCCCCGACGAGCCCCCCTTCGCCCGACCGGTTTTGGGCGTGGAACGAGGGACGTTGGGACGATTCGAGTTTTATTTACTGTGGCACATTCCGTTCATTTTTCAGGCGCTCCGTTTGCTGTAATGCAGCTGATACGATAGCCAGGCGACACCGGGTCTTATTAAGTGTCAATGGCACTTTTCCGATTTCAAAAGACACTTCGAAATCGATGCCACATTCTGGGCGCGTTCGCAACCCCCTGAGTGTTGTCGAGTTTCAATTCTTTTTTCTTTCGTTCGGTTCGACTACTATTTGTCAATCGCTAGTGATCTTAGATGAGGCGAGGATTTGCTAAAGCTAGTCGTTTGACTTGATGTTTCGATAGAAAGTTTACTATGAATTTTGCTTTTGATTATTGTTTTCCAACTATTGCAGTGGAAACCAAAACGTTGCAAACCGGGTCATGTATTCATTGAAGCTAGTCGAATTGATTTAATTGCGAAGAATAAAAATAGTAAATGGAGGATTTAAAAAAAGAATGAATCAATTAAAAAAAGTTAACGCTTAATTTATGAGAAGCTCATTATGTATTTCTCAATAGCAGTAATTCTTGTCATTAATGTTAAGTCTTGGTTTTTTTATTTTAATAGCTCACGTAGTTCGTTTTGCAAAATAGTATTCTTGTGATTTATTTTTTTCGGCCACACTTTTTGTACATCATTCTATGCATTATTGAACAAACAATGGTTTCAACAAGAAACGAAGATCGAAAAAAGCACGAAATTTAAAAAAATCAAAATATTGTTAATTAAAAGATAATGTTGTAGAGCAAAAATCTTTTATGGTTGAACCTTGCTCTTCTATAATATTTATCAAGCATATACATAAATGTATATGCTTAAGGGCGGTCCGGTGGTGCATGTGATAAACGGCGCCAGTCCACACGGCCGGACCGGGTTCAAATCCCATCCGGACCGTTCCCCCGTAGCAAGGACTGACTATCCGGCTACGTGGTAAANGAAAAGCCGCCACATCAGGCCAAGATTGATGAGCTTTCTATTAGAATTAGATCATGATTTAATGGAATATGAGATATCCATCCATCTTCAACAACAAGCCAACAACAGATCCTGGCCATGGTCGATGCTTCACATTCCTTTCACATACTCCTGCAGCATCTTTTCGAGGTACGGATTCAGTTTCGGGCTCGGCATTAGCGGGCTCCATTTATCTCCAAACAAAACCCATTCCATCCCATTCCACCCCACGAATGGGCAATCGTGCACGTTTTGGGTAATGGTGTATACGGTTTGCAGAGAGCATTTTGAAGTAGCTTCCGGAGATTTGCCTTCCTTGTACAGAGAGGCGAGAGAGCACGGCATGTGCGTGTGTATTTTAGCTCATTAATGATCGTATGTGGTATTGTATGGCATGCGGGTTTGGAGCTAGAAGATATATGGTACGGTAAAACTTCCCTTTCGTAGAAGCAAATGCCCCTGGTGCCACTGCGCTGAAGGGAATGCAAATTTAGGCAAATCAATTAAAGCTGGCATGGGCCTTTGTTTTCTAATGCGTGTAAGCGAATATCGTAAAGGCGTATAAAGTTTCTACAATCAAAATTGAAAGGCGAAACATTTGTTTACATTTGTTACTTATTAAAAATAGTACAAAATATACAACACAAGGAAAGTAGAAACATGTGCATACGCAATGATAAAGTAGATGAAAAAAACTGCTCAGCAATATTTAATCCCAGAAGCAACATACATTTTAGATACTGAAGTCTTGAAGCCGAACTTGCCCACATTGCATGACCACAAAAACCGCATCACTTTAATGCACTGCAAGCGATCGCCCAGCAGTTCCTACTGAAATGAACACTTCGGTGTCGAATTGCCGGCCCCAAGTGTTGTTGGCCATTGATTTATCGATCACCCTGCTACCCCACTGTTTCACACACACACATCCACACCGGCTGACCCTTTCACAGTGCAAAGCTACCCAAAAAGCGTGGGGTCAAACGGTAGGAAAAACCTACCGAATGCTCCAAGTGGAAAACCGCACAACATTAGTCACATGATTTCATTTAAAGGTCAATTAGAGGGACCATTATTTAAAAGGACCTGCTCGACACAGTTCCACTGCTGTGACCGGCGACCAACATTTGTCGGTGTCATCGTTTCCGTCTTTACCCGGATCCGGCGGGCCAGTTTTGTCGTTGGAGATATTTTGCAGCATTTTCTATTTTTCCCGTTCATCATTCCGTTCGCTTCGGTGCCGATTTCAGTTTGTCTCCGTTCTCGTGCTGGTTGGTTTCCTACCTGCTCACTCATCGGCTGCATCGGGGCCCGGTTCAACGACGTCGAACCGTGTAACGATGGTCGAGTTGAAGAGCAAACCACTTGAACTGAGCTGCTCTTTGCGGTGCCTGGGCAACGCCCGAGGGTGTAAAAGGGGCAATTTCGGTCCGGCGATAGTATATCACTACCACTCGTTTCGAGAGGCTGTTGAATAGTGGAGTGACGTGCAACATTATAGGGTTTAATTCGGCGCTCGAACTTTGGCATGCATCTTTCATGGACGTTGTTGAGGATGCCATGTTCTACATCATCGCAAAGTAATTTTTGTCACACGAAGGAAGATCATGACCATTGCAAAACGTTACACTTATTAGGAGATTTTTTTAAAACTTGTCGTTCTATTTCTGAGAGGAATTAAATCGCTGTTTAATAGGACAATAAGTTAAAAAAATCGCTAATATTTTGAGTGTTTATCCCTTTTCGTACATAACGACAGAAGTTATGCTTGAACGATGTGATTGCTTAAGTTTAGAGTTTTAAGTTATCAACCAAAAATGATTCATTAATTAGCTAAAATATTCCAGAAAATGTAAATTAAACCATCACAACAATAAAACCTAGAAGATTTTTGTTTTAAATTACATAAACGATCCCAATTTGTGTCTACATATTTCCTAGTGAATAACACAAACATCTTACACCGTTTACCATATCGCAATGCGAGCTCGAACTTTCCCGAAAGCCTTACGTTATGGGTAAAATTAAATTTTCCAACACATCCTCCTAACTGTGACCTTCGAAGCTCGAGCACCTTCGACTGAATTCTTCGCCCAAGGATAAAGCTCTCATGTTGTGTTGCGTGCGGGATGGTTTTATGAACCAAACTCGCTCAATTATTCATAATTATGTTGAAACTTTGGTTGATCTCATCAACGCGTTTTCGTCTGGGTTGGGGTCAAATCAAAAACTTTGCCAGTTCTTGGCCCAAAACTTCATTGTTCTGAGCTGGTTCCGTTGTGATGGTAGCGGATGAAACAAATGGATATGACAATCTCAATTTTATTGGCTTTCACCTACGAAACTCGGATACAGGTTGCGATACTGCGTTGTCTGGATATAGAAGACCTTGTTGGTTTGAGACATGAGTTGTCTTAGCTACACTATAATGTCTTCACTGTAATATGGCTAACTGTTAAATGTTCGACGTGTAATGTGTAATTGTGGTTGGTTTCGTGTTCCTCTAAGTTCGTTCATAAGGCAACCGGAATGGCATCTATAAGGAACTCTACTTCCTAGTTAATAATAACGATATTGTAGTGCATTAAAACACGGTTGTCCCATAAATATAATGTGTGTCTGTGCGTATCATTGCAGAGCTACCAGAGAGTGGACCCACCCTGTGGACGGAGCATACCCGGTACGAGCCAGGCGACGTGCTGAGAGCAAACTGCACCTCCCAACCATCGAGACCGAAAGCCGAGCTAACACTGACACTGAACAACATGGTGGTAAGCATTCAGCAATTTGTGACCGACCAAATTTGTTACTTTGGAATTTAACCTCCACATCCCAACACCATGTCGCAGCGGTAGTTCGTTTAATTTTCGTTCAAATACACTTCCTTTCGGGGGGAAAAAAAACATAGTCACATGCACATTTCTAAAGTATAATTGATTCAGCAGAACTGTGTTTTGTGTATACCGTTTGCTTTTCGAGATTTGTAGAATCGGTCACAGTTGGGTTTTGGAGAATTCTGACCCAGCTGACTGACGCCGTGAAGCTGATGCTAAACAGAATGCATACCGAAATAGGAAAATATGAATGGTTTTTCGCTTGGGGAAAATGCAAAATATTTCTGTATTTAATTAAATTGTGCCTGCCGGTGAGTGATGACGGACGGATCTGACAGAACGAAGTTATTGTACACACCAACATCGGTGGTAAAAATATAATCCGAGAAATGGTTAAGGGGTAACTTTTGGTCGCGAATAGTTTTAGGAAAATTATGTATGGACGGTTGATTTGTGATGCATGCTTAAAGCTGCCCAGTTTAAAGCATGAAAGCTTAATGATGGCCTGCGCCCGAAACTATTTAAACCCCATTGGACAGATGCTGTAAAGTATTAAAGTTTTTGTTAACATATTGTTCAAACCAAGTTCTCAAATAAAATCCTACACATCCTAGAGAATTCTTCTCACTGAAATGATTGTTTGTGACAAAGTGAAAATGTTTAGCTTCGTTCTAATGCTTTCCTTTTCTCTCAGGCAACAAAATCCAAGTTTGGCCAAGTGCTTGCTTTCTTCAGTGGCACAAGTTTTGGCGCAAATGTCACATTGTACTAAACAATTAAACGTACTGCACAATGCAAATTATGCCATTTGCCACTTTTCGCCCGACCGCATCGTTTCGTTGGGTCGTGCTTGCTAATGGACCAGATAAAAGCGGCTTATTCTGTCCCGGGTTGAACTTAGTCGTCTTAGTCGGGCTGTTTTATGTTGTCGCTGATTCGTTGTGGTAACTTTGTCGAAAAGACCTTGCCCGACCTCGGGTTAGTTTTTACCAAACGGAAGATATTCGACAAAAACCGCAAGTCGCGTGAAAACTTTTTCAACCACATAGTCTTGCTTGGCATGTAAGATTCTCTTCTTCAAGCCATCTTCCAGTCATGGGTTGACGTAATTGAAGACATTCAGACACTTTATCATTCGGATAAGCTTCACAATATGATCAAATTAATTAAAACATAAATCAAAACAACTTAAAACATACTCAACTGTCGTCATAAACAATTGATAGATGATTAAAAGTAGTTAACTAATAAACTTAAATTAAATTAATAAAATTCACTGGCAATTGATTGGAAAACACACGATATTTATCGCCTCGATCAGTGAGCTATCGCTGTGCAAGCAGAACAATAAATTAGGAAAAATATGTATCGTTTATTGTCCATAAAAATGATTTTTACTAAAAATCGCTCATTGTGTTCAAATGTAAAATTAAAAAGCAAATCTAAGCTAACTCTTAATTTTTATTTGAATGTTCAATGGATGCCACGAATGCAATACTAGAAGTACACCATCACCAATTAAACATTCCATGGATCACAATTTCACACTATTCGATTGGGATTGTTTACACCAGGGATAGAAAGAGCTAAAATAGGAAGTGTACGATGTCCATACTTTGAACACTTCCGGGAACGGTTTCAGCTTTACGGTTAATGGAATCTCATTTTCCATCGCATGGCTTTCTTGCAGCAGCGTACAGCGGCGGGCATGATGCTGGGAAATAGGGTAATTGTTCCTGCGAGAATTTCGTTTCCGGAATCCCGGCAAACACCATACAATGCATCGGTCAACCATGTGTCGTTGCTGCGTAACGATTAGCATTTTCTGGCTATCCATAACAAGCCCCGAGTTGATTAGCAAGAGCATCCACAGACATCACGAACTATATAACCGCGATTGGAGTTCATCCAGGAATCGGCCGATAGTCACGGTTGTGTTGTCAGCCAGATTCCGCTGTGACAAAATTCAAAATCATCCTTCTCGGGGTGCTTGGTAGCCGCAGAACCAAACCAAGCCGCCCAAACACAACCGTAGGTAAGCTGAAGGCAATGGCTTGAGTTTTTACCACGCGTTTTCTATCGGCGTTCGGGTGCTACGAATACCCCGGAGTTGCTAGACACCGTGCGAACGATGGCACGGCTGTAAAGCTAATGAAATAGCATGACACTGTACCGTTTTGTGCAAACGGAGGATGTTTCGGAATTTAATTAGCTCTCCCGCAGCCAACGCGAACATCGTCGTGCCAGAAACCGGGAGCACATCGTACCGTTCGGCAGCAAAAGTGGACACTTCCGATGGGATGACTTGGTACCAAAGCACCATTTTGCACAAAGTGCCGCAACGCAGGACGAAGCAAAATGCGTTTCCGCAGACTGGCTGTGTGTATGCACATTGTAGCAGTAAATTAAAAGTCATTAACAGCAAAATGGGAATTGTTGCAATGTTGCTCCATGTCGGCCGGCAGGGTGTGTCAGACACTTGAATTGCAGTTTGCGGTAAGCGATAGTTTGCTTTACCGCTGCCGTTAGTTACTTTGAGCTTTGAGTACGGTGAGAAATCTTATTCGAGTTCAGATTTAAAAGGCTCTCTGGTGGATGTTGCTCTTCTGATTTGATCGAATTGCTCTGTAATGGAATAAAAACGAACGCAATCCATACTGTATCTCAGTTCCTGAAACTAATTGAGTTTGTGGATACAGATATAATGCGTATTGGTTCTAACTCGCTCTATATTTCAAAACATGCTGTTCAATTTGTTTTAAGACAATCTATTTATTCATTTGTATTGTGTAGCTATTTTCTTTAATCAGGACTGCAGGAATTACCCATCAAGAATTTGAAATATGAGTCAAAAATGAATTTTTTTACGGTAGAAAATTATTTTCTGTTTTTGTTTATACACGCGCTTCAGTAGTTTATTGTTTGATCTTAATCAAATCATTGAACTAGATTTATTTAATTGCAGCTTATTTTGCTTACATAAGAACGATTTCTAGTCCCTGTGCTTTTGTAAGTGTTTAGCCAAATAATGCTTAAATCAGATTTTGGCACTGCATCTATCAAATAGTGCATCAAACCAAGTTTGTGTATCGATGAGGTTTGAGAGGAAAGGTAGTTAAACACATTAATATCATAAAATAAACTGGTTGTTCAGGATAAACTTGAACTTGAACTGCGCAAGAGAAATAGAAAATCTTTTTTGTATCTTTTAACATAAAACAAATTACAGACGTAGTAATTTGTTGGGGCATGTGTGTGCATGTGATAAACGACGCCGGTCCACACGGCAGGAATGGGTTCAAATCCCATCCGGACCGTCCCCCGTAGCAAGAACTAACTATCCGGCTATGTGGTAAAAATAAGTCTAGTGAGCCAGAAATGGCCGGGGTGATCTGTAAGGTCGTTAAAAAAGCCAAGAAGAAGAAGAGACTTAGTAAATTACAATACTGTTAACAATATTCAATCAAAATCAAAAGGCTTCTTGGGAAAATCCTCAAAAGATATTTGAATTTTATCCGTTTTGCCAGGCTTTTATTTTACAGGAAATATAATTTGTTCTTTTCCAACTGCGTCCCGTACAAAAAGGGGCTGGGAAGTTTGGAAGTCAAGCACTGGAAATGGTGAATGTCGTAGAAATAAAAGGCGCCGATCTCTACACGGCAGGATGAGTATAAAATCTCATTCAGACCGTACTCCTGTACGCGGGACTTACTATTCTGCTGCAAGTAAATAAGATGAGGAAAAACTAGTAATGGTAGGCTAAGACCGCTTGAGTCTGTAGTGCCACAATCGCAAGAATCTATGGAAAAATATAATCAAATTCTTTCTAAACATCTTGTATGTTACGATTTATCTATAAAAAACATAATTTTTAAACGTATTCTGCAATATACTAGGGTGCAAAATGCGGAATTAAAAGGCAGACTATTTTTTTATTCTTGTGCTTGTGTCGCGATT
Organism: Anopheles longipalpis; assembly: GCA_016170015.1. Lineage (NCBI taxonomy): Eukaryota > Metazoa > Arthropoda > Insecta > Diptera > Culicidae > Anopheles > Anopheles longipalpis. The sequence goes on along the minus strand of CM028104.1, from coordinate 14,783,998 downwards.
GTTGTTGAGTTCTACAACTATTTTTTGGTCGATCTAAGAAGATCGGTCTAGCGTAGACATTGTTTATAAATAACAAAAATGATTGTCACAAAATGTGTTTATTTGTCCAATCATAATTTGCAAACTTCGAAAGTCTGGTGAATGGGCTTTCATTTGGTTGTAATCAAAGAAAGGCTGATGAAACACAAAAGCAGTCCAAAAATATAAAAGTTTTAGTGTAGTGTGGACGGAAGCAAAAAGTTGTCAAAACAAATACATCAGGAAGAATAAAATTAGCACAAATTTATATTCAAAATTCCTTAAATATGAAACGTTTGTTCAAATTACACAAACAACTTTACCATTCTTCACGATAATGGAACCTATGTGTGTTACCTATCACGACCTATCACGTATAATTTGCCTCAAACCATAGGAAACATTTACCCTAATTTTTAACGATCAGTGATAAGTAGTGAATTTGATTATTATTTAACGGAACCGTCTAGTAACGATTCTAGTCTTGTAGCTGAGGGTATTTTACAAGGAGTAAAGGAAAAGTAATTTCGCAATCCTACATACATTTGTTTCATGCATTTCAACACCATCCACTCATGTTGGACATAAAAGTTTGTTTTATTTATTTTATAACCCTTAATATATTACGGCAACTTCAACCACTAATCTGCAAAACTCGCTGCACCTGCAACACGCAAATCAAAGCCTTCAACGTTGCCGTTATCGGTTGGTTTGTACGTTGTGCCAAAGTTGCTGCAATTGCAAAACTCTCGCCGTGCTCCTGCTCGATTTCGACAGCTAACTATCGGATTGCTTCAATATGTTTCAATTAAATTCAAACTTATTCCCGCCCCTTTCCGGGCAGCAGGTGTGACCGTGGTGCAGCGAATCTCCAAAGGCTCTCTTGTGTGCGCAGGAAAAACGTGTCCGCTACTCGAAACGTAAACCAACCAATCGAACCGAGATTGGATCCCAACTTTTCCTTGCACTTTTCCGAGCACAGTGCCGTCCGTAAGTTTCGCTCGTTAACTGATAAATCATCGGTATAGGTTGAGCGAGACTGAAAAAAAACCCCTCAATTCTCCCAGGGAAAACTATCGTTGTAGATGAATGGTATAGTGCTGGTAGGTACGAATGCCTTGCTGACGAGGAAGGTGCTAAGCGAGCAGGACGCAAGTTTTTGCACACTTTGCTCACAAACACATCTCGTCATGCAAGAATGTGAGATAGAAAATCGTATTTGCGGTAGTTAGAATTTGCTCCAAAAATCGTCCCCCGTTCCGGTTGTTTTATGAACCCACCACCTTGGTTTGTGTTTGAAAGGTTGCTCTCAGTCTGGAATGCTTCCGCATTCGTGTGGGTCCGGGTCCGCGGCATGACCGGTGCGAAAAAGTCCTCCAACCAGGGTTGTAGTCCGCGTTTTCTAGTTTGTTTGGACAAAATTCAATAAAACCCCGGAGGAATATTAATGGGAGCGAGAATGCCCTTGCCTGGTTTTACTTGTGCCATACCCACATTTCGCTTCAAGTTCTACGTTCGGGTTCACGTGAAGGTACTCAAAATAGCGGGTAAAAAAAAACATCATGACAATGGCCGGTATCGAAGGAGCGGGAAAGCAATGGAATGGTGAGAAATTTTGAGAGTTAGATTTTCGAGCGAGTTTTTCGTATTTTGTGGTGTGGTTCTCGTACATGATCCGCTGTGGACCATAGATTTGACCCATTTGATAGGTACGGCACTCTATGTAGCCAAAACCTGGGGTGGGTGCGGGTTAAAATTGAAAATTAACGACCGGAAGTAATTTGAAAAGTTCAATATTGGCATTACGGCCGAGTACCGGTCATTTGGAGGAAAAGTTCCTGTGAGGTGGAGCGTAAGAGTGATGGGTAATATGAAATACTAAATTGTACCGTCGGCAATTTGAAAAGCTTAAAATCCAGCATTTACGTTGTAAATTAATCCTACAACAGTTTTATTAAGAATAATTTCAAAACAAGTGCTCGATAAAATATTTTTAATGTGTGGTTCGTAAGGTTAAATGAATATTTTCCCATGCTATGCGTACTATTTTTCCATTACACAGTAAAATGTTGTGAAATATAAATCTTCTGTTACCATATAAACTATTTTTGTTGCAGTATTCGTCCTACATTAATAAACAATAAATTCATTTCGCGATTCTAAAAGCTCTGGAAATATGCAGAACAACATTACCCTTGCCTGATTAATTGTTTTCATATTTAGCTCACCAAGCGTCACACAATGCAGACAAAAGCTTTTGTTGAACAAAATTTGTTTCAAACATAAAATAAACAGTTTATTTTATTCGTATAACAAAAACAATGCTTTTTCCCCCTCTACATACATATTATGCGCTTATTATCATAGTTTGTAACAAACGGTAAAACATAAGTAACCAAACTAAAGTCATGTAAAGTTTTGTTACAGTACATTCCCAAAGGTGTTCTTTCAAAAGCATTAGATTGTTAGTGCCAAAAATTAAGTAGCTACTTACAACCGGAATGGTTTGTCTTTCGGCGTCGCTAGAGAATTGTTGTGATTTATTGTGAATCGTTTGCTGTTGGTGAGCTTTCATTCATTTCGTTCAAGAACTTTGTAAGTTTTCTAGGTGACCGTTTGGATTTAAGTGCTTCCACTAGTCGGCAGCGGCGAAGTGCATCTAATGGATGCTATAAATAAATGCTGCCTTGCCGACGAGAGCATTGGCAAAGGACATCCAGCTGGACATGGTTGCTTTCAACTTTCTTTATGAACGAGTGTGTGCAGAAAACAGAGGAAAACTTTCACGTCGGTTTTCTGGATGACTTGAAATGATGGCAAACCATAACAATAACAAAAAAAACATATTCAAAAGAATGTAATGTACACACACTCAAAATGTGTTAGTTTATTGTTTCAGGCAAATTTTAATTACATTGCTGCACGTTCAAAGAAAACTTTACCTTTTGTAAACAGCCTTGATAAGGTAAACGCTGAAGGCAAATCAGCGTGACAGGATCGGATTGTATGCAATGCGAATAACTACGTAAATTGAAGTTATTTGCTCTTCATAAACTGTAAATTTACCCTACGGGCGGTTAGATCAACCATTGCCAAGGTGCTCCAAATGCTCGTTTATTTCTCCTGTCAATCGCTTTCGGCACATAGATCTTCCACCTTAGGATGGTGAGTATGGCCCATCCTCTTTTCCATCGCATGCCACCTCGTGTCCATTCGCTAGCCGAGCGCCATCAACACCATAGCATCGTTCGTTGTTTGGTTACACAATTTCGTCGATATTTGCCTGCGGTGAAAAGTTTACTGTGCAAATTTTACTAAATTCGAGCCCACCTCGACCAGGACCGGCAAATTGTGTCGCAAACTTTGGCCAACGTAAACCGACCGATGGAAGAAGAGTTTCCCTGCCTGATACAAGTTCGCCGAGCCTTGGGGTGCTCGGTTGGGTGAGCTTTCCGTGGGGAAACGGAGACAAAACCCAACCAACCCGATCCCATTCTGCTCTAACGATGCTGGTAATTTGTTTTAGTTATTCTACCAAAATGATTTGATTAGTCAAGCGGCATTTAGGTGCTTCTTGACGGAGATCCCCTGGTGCCCGTTGGGTGCAGTTTTCGGTTGAAATTGTTGATCAAAAATCAACACGGTAAAAGTAGATTTAATTAACAGATGCTTCCCACGCCAATCTCGTCCAAGCTGGTCTGTCATTTCATTCAATCCTCACTCTATGCAAACGTTTTGCGAAGCTTTTTGGGCGTATTAACTCTATACTCGGGAAGGTTATATCTGGCCGCTTCCGGTGATGTTCCAAACTCGTAATGCTTTCCACAAAGAAAAAAATGTAAAATGGCGCGCCTTCGAAGGATTCTTTGCAGGTAGAATAACTTTGCCCATTCGCTGACAAAAAGCATTTCCATCCCGAATCGGTACAACACTGTTCTTCGGTGGTTAGTTTAAACCAGAAGTGAAAATGGTATCTATTAGGCTATGATATGGGCAATTCAAAATGTAAATTGCTTCACCACTTCGCTTCCTATCACACAATGAGATCAGGAAGCATTGGATTTCCTAATTTCCGAGAAACCTGTTGCGAGCTTTGTTGAGCAAAGTGAACTTTTGCAATTATTAGACAGTATTCAGCTCTGGAGTTTCGATAATCAAACTTCATGTTTCGTACATTATGCTCAATTCAAACAGAAAAAACTATGGCATAAAATTCTAAGTATTATATTTCATTCGTAAGATAGACACATATTGACCCAGATGTCCAGATGTGTAAGTTTAACACAGATTTTAGCACTTTCGAAGTGTATTCTTAATGCTGCTTATGAAAATGATCAGGCTTCTATTTTGCACCTCATATTTACCAGTAGTAGAAACATCTGTTCTGTTATTTATCAAGCAGCTTATCGATCACTAGCAGTGAGCAATTATAGTGAAATACAGGAGAATGTTAATTTGATACGTGAAGAATGCCAATGATTTCTTCATTTTTGAGCGCCTGTCGTTGACGATATTTATGAGTAGAACATAAAAAACTTGACAAAGATCTGCAAAACTGAGTAGATGTTCTGGGTGTGATATATTTTGGAAAGATATGAAGTTGAAGCATTGTCAAAATAAGACATTAGCCTCAATTATCATACACAAATTGTAAAGACAAGTTGTCAAAAACGGATGATTTGTATTATGACAGTCAAGTTTGTGATCTGTTGGAAAAATCAAATTTAACGAAACGAAAGTTTA
>CM028104.1:14751884-14777584 GCA_016170015.1 Anopheles longipalpis | reverse complement strand
ACGAACGCAATCCATACTGTATCTCAGTTCCTGAAACTAATTGAGTTTGTGGATACAGATATAATGCGTATTGGTTCTAACTCGCTCTATATTTCAAAACATGCTGTTCAATTTGTTATAAGACAATCTATTGATTCATTTGATCAGAATTATGAAGCTCTTGCAGAAATTACCCAACAAGAATTTGAAATATGAGTCAAAAATGAATTTATATTATGGTACAAAATTACTTTCTGTTTTTGTTTATACACGCGCTTCAGTAGTTTATTGTTTGATCTTAATCAAATCATTGAACTAGATTTATTTAATTGCAGCTTATTTTGCTTACATAAGAACGATTTCTAGTCCCTGTGCTTTTGTAAGTGTTTAGCCAAATATTGCATAAATCAGATTTTGGCACTGCATCTATCAAATAGTGCATCAAACCAAGTTTGTGTATCGATAAGGTTTGAGAGGAAGGGTAGTTAAACACAATAATATCATAAAATAAACTGATTGTTCAGGATAAACTTGAACTTGAACTTCGCAAGAGAAATAGAAAATCTTTTTTGTATCTTTTAACATAAAACAAATTACAGACGTAGTAATTTGTTGGGGCATGTATGTGCATGTGATAAACGACGCCGGTCCACACGGCAGGAATGGGTTCAAATCCCATCCGAACCGTCCCCCGTAGCAAAACTAAGTCTAGTAAGCCAGAAATGGCCGGGGTGATCTGTAAGGTCGTTAAAAAAAGCCAAGAAGAAGAAAAGACTTAGTAAATTACAATACTGTTAACAATATTCAATCAAAATCAAAAGGCTTCTTGGGAAAAGCCTCAAAAGATATTTGAATTTTATCCGTTTAGCCAGGCTTTCTCGCGTCCCGTACAAAAAGGGGCTGGGAAGTTTGGAAGTCAAGCACTGGAAATGGTGAATGTCGTAGAAATAAAAGGCGCCGATCTCTACACGGCAGGATGAGTATAAAATCTCATTCAGACCGTACTCCTGTACGCGGGACTTACTATTCTGCTGCAAGTAAATAAGATGAGGAAAAACTAGTAATGGTAGGCTAAGACCGCTTGAGTCTGTAGTGCCACAATCGCAAGAATCTATGGAAAAATATAATCAAATTCTTTCTAAACATCTTGTATGTTACGATTTATCTATAAAAAACATAATTTTTAAACGTATTCTGCAATATACTAGGGTGCAAAATGCGGAATTAAAAGGCAGACTATTTTTTTATTCTTGTGCTTGTGTCGCGATTGTTGTTGAGTTCTACAACTATTTTTTGGTCGATCTAAGAAGATCGGTCTAGCGTATACATTGTTTATAAATAACAAAAATGATTGTCACAAAATGTGTTTATTTGTCCAATCATAATTTGCCAACTTCGAAAGTCTGGTGAATGGGCTTTCATTTGGTTGTAATCAAAGAAAGGCTGATGAAACACAAAAGCAGTCCAAAAAAATAAAAGTTTTAGTGTAGTGTGGACGGACGCAAAAAGTTGTCAAAACAATACGGTCAAGCAATACGGCCAGGCCGTTCTTTATGAATAAAAAAAAAAATACATTAGGAAGAATAAAATTAGCACAAATTTATATTCAAAATTCCTTAAATATGAAACGTTTGTTCAAATTACACAAAAAACTTTACCATTCTTCACGATAATGGAACCTATGTGTGTTACCTATCACGACCTATCACGTAAAATTTGCCTCAAACCATACGAAACATTTGCCCTAATTTTTTTACGATCAGTGATAAGTAGTGAATTTGATTATTATTTAACGGAACCGTCTAGTAACGATTCTAGTCTTGTAGCTGATGGTATTTTACAAAGAGTAAAGGAAAAGTAATTTCACAATCGTACATACATTTGTTTCATGCATTTCAACACTATCCACTCATGTTCGACATAAAAGTTTGTTTTATTTATTTTATAACCCTTAATATATAACGGCAACTTCAAGCACTAATCTGCAAAACTCGCTGCACCTGCAACACGCAAATCAAAGCCTTCAACGTTGCCGTTATCGGTTGGTTTGTACGTTGTGCCAAAGTTGCTGCAATTGCAAAACTCTCGCCGTGCTCCTGCTCGATTTCGACAGCTAACTATCGGATTGCTTCAATATGTTTCAATTAAATTCAAACTTATTCCCGCCCCTTTCCGGGCAGCAGGTGTGACCGTGGTGCAGCGAATCTCCAAAGGCTCTCTTGTGTGCGCAGGAAAAACGTGTCCGCTACTCGAAACGTAAACCAACCAATCGAACCGAGATTGGATCCCAACTTTTCCTTGCACTTTTCCGAGCACAGTGCCGTCCGTAAGTTTCGCTCGTTAACTGATAAATCATCGGTATAGGTTGAGCGAGACTGAGAAAAAAAACCCCTCAATTCTCCCAGGGAAAACTATCGTTGTAGATGAATGGTATAGTGCTGGTAGGTACGAATGCCTTGCTGACGAGGAAGGTGCTAAGCGAGCAGGACGCAAGTTTTTGCACACTTTGCTCACAAACACATCTCGTCATGCAAGAATGTGAGATAGAAAATCGTATTTGCGGTAGTTAGAATTTGCTCCAAAAATCGTCCCCCGTTCCGGTTGTTTTATGAACCCACCACCTTGGCTTGTGTTTGAAAGGTGGCTTTCAGTCTGGAATGCTTCCGCATTCGTGTGGGTCCGGGTCCGTGGCATGACCGGTGCGAAAAAGTCCTCCAACCAGGGTTGTAGTCCGCGTTTTCTGGTTTGTTTGGACAAAATTCAATAAAACCCCGGAGGAATATTAATGGGAGCGAGAATGCCCTTGCCTGGTTTTACTTGTGCCATACCCACATTTCGCTTCAAGTTGTACGTTCGGGTTCACGTGAAGGTACTCAAAATAGCGGGTAAAAAAAAACATCATGACAATGGCCGGTATTGAAGGAGCGGGAAAGCAATGGAATGGTGAGAAATTTTGAGAGTTAGATTTTCGAGCGAGTTTTTCGTATTTTGTGGTGTGGTTCTCGTACATGATCCGCTGTGGACCATAGATTTGACCCATTTGATAGGTAAGGCATTCTATGTAGCCAAAACCTGGGGTGGGTGCGGGTTAAAATTGAAAATTAACGACCGGAAGTAATTTGAAAAGTTCAATATTGGCATTATGGCCGAGTACCGGTCATTTGGAGGAAAAGTTCCTGTGAGGTGGAGCGTAAGAGTGATGGGTAATATGAAATACTAAACTGTACCGTCGACAATTTGAAAAGCTTAAAATCCAGCATTTACGTTGTAAATTAATCCTTCAACAGTTTTATTAGGAATAATTTCAAAACAAGTGCTCGATAAAAATTTTTGAATGTGTGCTTCGTAAGGTTAAATGAATATTTTCCCATGCTATGCGTACTATTTTTACATTACACAGTAAAATGTTGTGAAATATAAGTCTTCTGTTACCATATAAAGTATTTTTGTTGCAGTATTCGTCCTACATTAATAAACAAAAAATTCATTTCACGATTCTAAAAGCTCTGGAAATATGCAGAACAACATTACCCTTGCCTGCTTAATTGTTTTCATATTTAGCTCACCAAGCGTCACACAATGCCGACAAAAGCTTTTGTTGAACAAAATTTGTTTCAAACATAAAATAAACAGTTTATTTTATTCGTATAACAAAAACAATGCTTTTTCCCCCTCTACATACATATTATGCGCTTATTATCATAGTTTGTAACAAACGGTAAAACATAAGTAACCAAACTAAAGTCATGTAAAGTTTTGTTACAGTACATTCCCAAAGGTGTTCTTTCAAAAGCATTAGATTGTTAGTGCCAAAAATTAAGTAGCTACTTACAACCGGAATGGTTTGTCTTTCGGCGTCGCTAGAGAATTGTTGTGATTTATTGTGAATCGTTTGCTGTTGGTGAGCTTTCATTAATTTCGTTCAAGAACTTTGTAAGTTTTCTAGGTGACCGTTTGGATTTAAGTGCTTCCACTAGTCGGCAGCGGCGAAGTGCATCTAATGGATGCTATAAATAAATGCTGCCTTGCCGACGAGAGCATTGGCAAAGGACATCCAGCTGGACATGGTCGCTTTCAACTTTCTTTATGAACGAGTGTGTGCAGAAAACAGAGGAAAACTTTCACGTCGGTTTTCTGGATGACTTGAAATGATGGCAAACCATAACAATAACAAAAAAAAACATATTCAAAAGAATGTAATGTACACACACTCAAAATGTGTTAGTTTATTGTTTCAGGCAAATTTTGATTACATTGCTGCACGTTCAAAGAAAACTTTACCTTTTGTAAACAGCCTTGATAAGGTAAACGCTGAAGGCAAATCAGCGTGACAGGATCGGATTGTATGCAATGCGAATAACTACGTAAATTGAAGTTATTTGCTCTTCATAAACTGTAAATTTACCCTACGGGCGGTTAGATCAACCATTGCCAAGGTGCTCCAAATGCTCGTTTATTTCTCCTGTCAATCGCTTTCGGCACATAGATCTTCCACCTTAGGATGGTGAGTATGGCCCATCCTCTTTTCCATCGCATGCCACCTCGTGTCCATTCGCTAGCCGAGCGCCATCAACACCATAGCATCGTTCGTTGTTTGGTTACACAATTTCGTCGATATTTGCCTGCGGTGAAAAGTTTACTGTGCAAATTTTACTAAATTCGAGCCCACATCGACCAGGACCGGCAAATTGTGTCGCAAACTTTAGCCAACGTAAACCGACCGATGGAAGAAGTGTTTCCCTGCCTGATACAAGTTCGCCGAGCCTTGGGGTGCTCGGTTGGGTGAGCTTTCCGTGGGGAGACGGAGACAAAACCCAACCAACCCGATCCCATTCTGCTCTAACGATGCTGGTAATTTGTTTTAGTTATTCTACCAAAATGATTTGATTAGTCAAGCGGCATTTAGGTGCTTCTTGACGGAGATCCCCTGGTGCCCGTTGGGTGCAGTTTTCGGTTGAAATTGTTGATCAAAAATCAACACGGTAAAAGTAGATTTAATTAACAGATGCTTCCCACGCCAATCTCGTCCAAGCTGGTCTGTCATTTCATTCAATCCTCACTCTATGCAAACGTTTTGCGAAGCTTTTTGGGCGTATTAACTCTATACTCGGGAAGGTTATATCTGGCCGCTTCCGGTGATGTTCCAAACTCGTAATGGTTTCCACAAAGAAAAAAAAATGTAAAATGGCGCACCTTTGAAGGATTCTTTGTAGGTAGAATAACTTTGCCCATTCGCTGACAAAAAGCATTTCCATCCCGAATTGGTACAACACTGTTCTTTGGTGGTTAGTTTAAACCAGAAGTGAAAATGGTATCTATTAGGCTATGATATGGGCAAATCAAAATGTAAATTGCTTCACCACTTCGCTTCCTATCACACAATGAGATCAGGAAGCATTGGATTTCCTAATTTCCGAGAAACCTGTTGCAAGCTTTGGTGAGCAAAGTGAACTTTTGCAATTATTAGACAGTATTCAGCTCTGGAGTTTCGATAATCAAACTTCATGTTTCGTACATTATGCTCAATTCAAACAGAAAAAACTATGGCATAAAATTCTTAGCATTATATTTCATTCATAAGATAGACAAATGTTGACCCAGATGTCCAGATGTGTAAGTTTAACACAGATTTTAGCACTTTCGAAGAATATTCTTAATGCTGCTTATGAAAGTGATCCCGCTTCTATTTTGCTCCTCATATTTACAAGTAGTAGAAACATCTATTCTGTTATTTATCAAGCAGCTTATCGATCACTAGCAGTAAGCAATTATAGTGAAATACAGCAGAATGTAAATTGTATGTCTCATTCTGGTGCAGGAACTCCAAATAATACCAATATCACAGCTTCTACAAGGCGGCCGACTGTATCGTGGATTTGACCAAGTTATCAATTGTCCACCAGTATCTTGTAGTATCAAAGAATGCGGAATATGTAAAACTTTTATACGTGAAGAATGCCAATGATTTCTTCACTTTCAGCGCCATTGAGCGCCTGTCGTTGACGATGATTATAAGTAGAACATAAACAACATGACAATGAACTGCAAAACAGTTGAGTAGATGTCCTGAGGGTGATAGAACATGGAAAGATATGAAGTTGAAGCATTGGAAAAATAAAACATTATAAAGAATCTTAGACAATAGTAAAGCATAAATTCCAGATTCTTGGTTATTGGCCAATGGTATAATATTGGCCATGGTTCCAATATTTTGAAAGAGTTTGCTTTGTAAATTATGTGCAATTATCAAGCAAACTGTGTGTTATAATCGCCTAACATAAAGGCAGATCAACAGTATCGACCAGGTCCATTAGCATTACAAATTCTGTTAAAGTAATTTGTTTGCGTTACGTAGTAGTTTAATCATCCCTTAACCATTTTTATTGATTCTTGAAGTGATTCCTGCTCAAAGAAAGCTGCAATATTTTGGCACTATGAAAAAAAAGATAAAGTCTACAAAAAAATTGTTTATAGAGATAAAATAATTTAAATATCTTTAACATAAAAATAAAAATCGTTTGGAAAATGCTACGTATAGTATTAATATTGCAGGGAACATGTAAATTGATGTAATGTTTGGAGTTCAATTTAGAATCTTACTCGCAATTTTCCTTTCTGTCGACTAAGGAGTTCTTTATTGTACACATTATTCTACCAAATAAATGCATGACGCTTTTAAGAATTCTTGGACCACGGATATGCTTTTATTCTAATTCAAATTAATGTTGTGATGATTTTTAGCATTAACTCTACTGATCAGCGATTTTCTTTCACTGGAAAAGATATGTATTTGCATACATGTGTTATAAACAGCCTCAATTTGCATATATTGTCTTGAATATAAACTTGTACTTTTAGTTTAATGTGTTGGCGTATAGCAATTTCAGACAAAAAAAACTTCTTCGTCTCGAATCATCAAAACTCTCATTGCTGATTCGGCTGTACGAGTTGAAATTTAATTGAATGAGGATGATAAATTCCGGAAACGTTACTTTACATCCTTTGGAGCACCAATCTGACACCGATTCCATCTCACACTTTTCGTGTCCTTCATGACAACGCGGAAATCCATCCATCTTTTCTTGTTCTTGATCCGACTTTTTCTTTTCGGCTTTTTTCTCATGATTGTGAAATCTACTTTGTACCAAACTCGTGTTTTTGCTCAACGGAAACATCAAAGCAAAATCTTGCGCACATCGTAACTCAAGCGGTACGGTTCTGGAGTGCTCTTTTCTAGTTCTATATCTTCCTCCAATTGCGGAGGAGTTTTACTCTAGCCTCTCCCACCGTCTGTCCCTACGCCGGAAGCTATGCCCAAGCGTCACCGTGCCAACGCGAGCCTTTAGCGTCTCACACCTCGAACGTCATCATTATGTACGCACAGCTTCTGGAATCTTTTGCTAAAAGTAATCAATATTTTAATTGGATGAAGATTTCTGAATATTAAAACCGTGAATTTCGATCCGAAGGGCAAAGTTTTTCCCAGGTCCCGATGACTTAAGCATCTTCACGGTTGACGGTACGGACGAACTGAGTCGGTCGGTTATCTGGGCGGGATCCGAAGTAAGTCATTTTTAACTTAAATTTCTCGACGTTCTCGTGCGGCACTGACCATGGACGCTTGAAGTTATGCGGAGAATGTGCGCGAAATGGATTGGCTCATCTGGAGAGGATTTTGCGGTCGTCTACGGCCCTCCGCGATCTTGCTGGATGTTTGAAGAATTTTTTTTACCTCCTCCAGTTCATGCATTTATTTGATTAGTTTGAAATTATGGCGATAGCAAGCAACACGAGCGAGAGCTGAATGGTGTTATGGTTTGCTATTCGTAGATTGAGAAGTTTTCTCGGTACGCGTAGAAATCAACGAGAAACATAAAAGAAATGTAGTCGAATGAATAGAGAATGAAAAGACAGCAAATACGGGCTGTTAACAACCGAGAAATTTCAAAGAATTTCATAGCGATGGTCTAATGCATTTTTAGCATTACAAGCAATTTGGTGATTATTTTGAAGTTATGCTCAAAGAAATTTTGATGTAATGAAAATAATGCTAATGTTGGGCCACTGTCATTTCACAAATAAAACTACATACAATATTAGCACAAAACCGTTGTGTTGAAACTGATATTAAAGCTTCAATCTTGCGACAAATTGTTCGGCTTTAACCTTTTTTTTCGCTCTCGATCCGAAGCGTTATTCCCTCTTTAAAAAAAGGGTTATTCCACTTATTGCGTCACGTAGATAGTTAGCAAAAGTTGATAAGGCTTTCATTTAATTCCTTTTTTTTCATTTTTGTGGCTTACTGGTTCACTCCCTGCCCTTGGCAGCGAGTGTCTCCAGCTCNTAAAAAAAGGGTTATTCCACTTATTGCGTCACGTAGATAGTTAGCAAAAGTTGATAAGGCTTTCATTTAATTCCTTTTTTTTCATTTTTGTGGCTTACTGGTTCACTCCCTGCCCTTGGCAGCGAGTGTCTCCAGGTCCGAATTTTACTCACAGTTTATCTTCATCGTTTCAGCACGAGTCACTGGTACGTACAATGGTTTGCGTGTGTCGTCCGGTTACCTTTCCACCAGTCGGAATACCGATCCCCTATGCCAAACGAGCACTAAGCGAAAATGTGAGAAAATTGTGATCAAATAGGCACTTGTCGTTTTCACCTCCGACTTCACCTTTCGCACCGTGACCATTTTATTGTTCTTCACTGCACCCATTCAATTGGAGCACTTGTGTCCTGCTGTTTCTGCACAAATGGCACTTGAGCAACTCAAATACTCACTCAAACGCACACATACACACACACCAACTCCATAATAGCCTCTACCGGTGACTGGAATCAAGTCACGGGGAAGGTTTCAGGCGAGTTCTTTTTTTCTTTCGCAAGGAAAAAACACTTAACAGCAAAATTAAAAGTTTATGGGGAAAATTTTAAATTGCTTCTTGGGTCAAGTTTCCGGAACCTGGGAGGTGAACAGCTAAGCAACAAAAAAAAACGCGTGAGAAACCTGTTCGATAGGACGAACGAGTAGAAATTCTACCAGTGGGCCACACCTTCCTTTCTATAGGTCCCATTGCCATGCGTTTCTTCCGCACGAGGTTGATGATAAGGTGCAAAAGTTGAAACTTTTACGACGATGCTTATTATTGCTATAAGCGTTCAAACGGGTGGTTCAACCGGAAATGGTGAATGGAATCATTTTGGGGGTGGATGGAAGTTTAAGGTAGCACCAGAGAGAAGAGTGTATGGTCACCTGAAAATTCAACCGGACACCGATCAAATACATTGCATTTTGCCCTGAGCGTTGGAATGCGGTCGGGTTCGAGTGGGAGCCGGAAGTACCAAAAAGTTGGCCACATTTGCCGAACGTGTGGATAGTGGTGTCGGAAAGCTTTTCTCCATTTTGTGTGCCGGCAGTGTGTGGGTGGAGTTTGCTAGTGCAGAAATTTATGTCTATCGTTCAGGTGCTAGTTGGTCGGCAACAAATTACTTCCATATAAAAAATGGGCGAAAAAATGTTCGAACTTTGAATTATTACCAATCGGAAAAGTAACATATTGATGAGGGAATTTATGATTTACTTGCCATGTTGAAGCAACTTTCATGCAGTTTAAAAATGTTTTGAAGTCGTTAAAAATGCAAAAAAAACAAGTTTATTGAGTGCAGGGAGCTTGAGAATATCAAAATAAATACTCTCAATTTAATATGAAATGTCCATCAGATCAAAGTAATAATCACATAAAATATTGTACGTGTAGAAATACGTGTGGTAAGGATACTCATTTTGTGATAAAACGAATACGAATATGAAATTAAGAACATTGACCAGAAAACGACGGTCATATTATAGCAAGAATTGATTTTGTGTTTTAGAATTTCCTGACTCCTAAAAATTCTCTACAATGTGTGTGTGAAACTCTCTAACTTCAATTAATTTCAAACAATTTACTCAGAATTTAAAATGAGAAGACTTCCTTTGGCAACGAAATCAAACGATTTAATACTAACAAAAACCCAATAACATATTCATTATCTCTAGTTACAACCACCTGTTCAATTCCATTTGCTTTGTGTTTGTACATCCCAATGTACATTGATCTATCACATGATTGAGCTACTATTTGCAAACGAGAATCGTGTCCTGCATCCACACTTGTGCTAGTCAATGTTATGTAAATGTTTGGTATTCTATGATATATATTTTTTTGCATTTAAAGCACACATACTACCAAACATCAGGTGATTTATATCGCAATCAACACCGGTCCTATTGGTCCAGCATTCGCTAATGGCACTTCAAACGGCATTCATGGGATGCAATCCACTTACAGGAAAGTTGTTGAAGTGTTTGAATGGGTGATGATGTTTATCTCGTATCAGATGGTTATTACATTCAGCACCCGGTACCGGCATTAGGCACCAGCGCTTCACAACGTAATGTGTAAGGATATTAAGGGATGTTGCATTATGATGCAAATTATGTAAAATAGCATGATTTGCTGAATGTGGATAAAAATATATTATAATGGTTGTCGTCACTATCAACCCTTTGATAGTGTTGTGGACATTTAATACATTTTTTAAATTTAAAATGAAACTTCACAAACATTGGTTTAAAATGTTTGACTTCCTTTATCAGAACAATTCACAAGGTTTCGAACTATAATCTTATTAAAAAGCCCAAGCCCTCTTGTACATGAATTGAAACCCCACTTTCAACCATCATTTATCGATGCCATTAAACAAACATGGCATTAATTCCCAAACAAATGCTCAATCCTAATGATCAGTAATTCCTGGAAAGAGAACTCCTTCAAACGCCCTTACGTTACCATTTCATCCTTCAGCGAATGCCATTTAGCCATGGTGAATGGTTATCGTTTTGCTGCGTTTTGTTTCCTTTCCCATTCCATGGTTTCTGAATTAGACCGAACTTTCGACGAGATTTTCCTCACCCACACTCTACCTTAGTGTCCGTCAGCCCCTTATCTTATCCCGCGGGAAATAATAGATGGTTTGGGAATTAATTAATCCATTAAACAATCCATGCCCAGCGAGGTTTCACTCACCTTACTCCACCTTGGACAACTTCCACGGACACGATGCGGAGCAACTTTCATCGCTCAATTAGTGCGACAGAGAGGAATTTGGAAAATGTCCAGTACGATGGTCGCTTGATGGTGGGTGTAGGTACAAGTTTACGTTACTCACCCAACTAACTGAGTGTTTTCACCACCCTCCTCACTTGCATGTGCTACGGCTTTGAATAAACATCAATCAGTGCAAAACATTCCACGTGCGCAGTCCGCTGTATCAAAAGCATTTGCCAGCAAGACATGAAAGAGAACTACAACGGACAATAGCTATCGTTTTGCGGTTCTACGGATTGATACATTTATCAGCTGATTAACACGTAAATTGAACGGCTGATAAGATTCACCATTGCACCGGAATACTGCAGAAGCGGCGAAAATTACTGAAGATGATTAGCCGTTTCCCTCGCTCTAATTGGAACGGCCTGTTGACTTATCGTTCCGGTTGGATAAATTTGACGAGGTTTAATTAAATCATCCTCCAATCAAACAGGTCACCGTGAGTGGCAACAGAAAGGAAAAGGCTTTTGTGTGCGGACAATGGAATCGAAGGGTGATGTGAAGTAGTAGTAGTAGTAACGGATTATTCCATTGTAGAATTTAACGAGTTCATGTTTTGCCGAATGTTAACCTTGTTTTATATGAGATGTAAAGCATATTGTTTTGTATATTCGTTAAAGTTACTATAAAGCATTCGGGTTAACGTAATTTTATGAGTAACAAACTGATTGATTTTATCTATTTGATTTTATTTCTATTTGTTAAGGAGAGTATCACAAAGTTAGTAATTTTTCAAAATCAAACAACAGTACAAAGTACCAGGTGTCTCCATGGGCTGGTGTTACCTTACCCAACTTACTTCATGTTCTTATTAATTGTTTTAAAGTCTTACTTCCTACCTTTGTTAAGTTAACACACATAACATTCTCCTTTTGTAGAAAACTACATGTGGTCTTGATCTGTCCTTTCTGACTTTCCTTTACTTTACTAGTATCAGGATAGTCAGTCCGCAAATTTGTCCGTCAAATCCGGATGGGATTTGATAGCCGGTTAATGGATTTGATACCCAAATAGGTGGATTTGACACTCGAGAATTTAACTAGTTATTTTGTTAGGCATCAAATGTTATTTCAGGGAAAATATTCAAAAGTTTTTTTTTATGTTTTGTTGAAGAATTACGCAAAATTATAGGAGAGATGAAGATCATTTCAATTTATTATTTTTTCAAGAATCCTGAGAAATTAAATGAATGAATATTACTGCCAAATAAAATGTAAAATAAGTCATAAACTTAGAAGAATAGATCGCTTTTATCAAACATTGTATATTCTGCAATTTATTAATCTTTGCATTTTTACAACCGTACATGGAAAATAATTTGATTAGGAAATAGCAGATTTACGAGTAATGGAATATCAAAATGCAGTAAACTGCAATCTCTCAAATGCACTCACAAATTTTCAATGAAGCTTAAACCTAATTTTTATCATGTCTTAGGTTACAAAATGTTTACAAAAAAAAATAATTCATTATGGCTCTATCCGAAAGCAGCAAACATATATTTTTCTCTAATCAAACACGATAATTCATAAAACAAAAACAAATCAAACAACGAAAAAAATCAATAATTATGATTGACAAATGTTAAGTTTGAATTTATGACAAAAAACAGATTCTTTTATACCATCTGTAAGGAACGGTTTGACAAACATGAATAAAATATCTTCAAAATTTCTCAGCAAGAGCAGAGTTTGCCTGCAATATACAAGCTTGCAAAGCTGTATCCTTATTCCCCCGATGCCATTCATCTGCCGTTCATTTTGCCAAAAACCCGCGCACCAGCTTGCTCTCTCTGATGGATCATTAAAAATGGAAATGGCTCAAAACGATTTGGCGTTGCTTAGCAGTCGTCTATGTCTACAATGGCTACAAAACCCGGCTAATGAACCGGCAACACGGTAGGACGCTAAAGACCGCTTCGGGGGCTGATTTTGCGAGGAAAACAAAACACAGCACGATTCGAGCGTTTATCGCAAATGAAAGTGAAGTGATTCGCCATTGACGATGGTAAAGTGGCACTTTCTCCGGCACCACCGTACCTACAATCGTGCCAAAGCATCCACACCAAGGTGGGAGTTTTTTTTTTGTTTGTTGCCGTTGCTTTGCTTCCCCAACCAAAGACGTTTGTACTGTTCGAGTGCCTCCGGCAAAGAATCCGGATCCTCGATTGCGCTCTCGATGGCGCAGCGTTTACTCAGCCGTTTTAATTACGCTAATTAAATATTATTTATGAGCGAGAATATCCAATGGTTCCGCCTTTTGTAAGGATTTGCTAAGGAAGCGATACACCCAAATGCGACTGTAGATTCGTCTTCATCGGCATCTCTCTTTGTTGGTTTTTTGTTGCTAGTTCCGGTAATCCGCTGCGAGTGCGAAATGGAGAGCAAAACGAGCCAACGAGCGCACTAAGCACCGCGGATAAAAAATGGCTTCCCAACTGCCATCCAATTGACGACCGCAAAAGGTGCGATGTTTACTTTGCCAGCAAATAGGATAAAACTGGCTGAAAAATGTGAAGTCATTACGCTGATAACGTTAGCTGCCGCTGCCACGGTGAAACCAAATTTTACTTCCAGCAGTTTGCTGAAAACGAATTTCATTGGCCCAAGTTTAAGGATGGATCGAGTTTCGGGGCAAAGCGTTTATGATATCGTTTTACGCGCAAGACGATGTCAGTGATCATGACCGTGGTGAGGCAAGTGATGAGGCAGAGCAACACACTTTACGAGTCACTTGTTACGCACAGGCGACCGTTGTTTGCGGAATCGGCACGGCGCCGGCAGGGAATCGGGAAACAGAAATGGAACCATATTTTGACACTAAAAAACTTCACAGCTCGCTCGCGTAACGTGACGGTACGGCAA
Organism: Anopheles longipalpis; assembly: GCA_016170015.1. NCBI lineage: Eukaryota > Metazoa > Arthropoda > Insecta > Diptera > Culicidae > Anopheles > Anopheles longipalpis. Next base: position 14,763,591 of record CM028104.1, on the reverse strand, counting down.
CGGATTCCCTACCAAGTGCGATGCATGGTGCCACTTAAACGACGATTTTATGAGCACTTTTAAAATTTTACGATTCTTTACTGGTTAGGAAGGAGTGTTTTTTAAAACGTGTGGTTAGGGATCATGGGACGAGCGAAAGAAAAAAAGGGGGTGGAATAAGATTAAAGGAGAAATTTTTGGAAGGCAACTTTTTAAAACCTTATATGAATATAATCGGTGTCGCCTTAGCACGTGCTGCTCGCGTTTTATAACTCTTGCATTGCAATCGTATTGAATGAAGATTAGATCGTATCGGGAACTTTGGTATTCTGAAGCCGGATCACTCGCATACCAGCTGTCTTTTTTATGGAACAGAATATAATAAACCAGATCCGATTGTTGTGTACGAGTTAAATGGGTTTTCTAGCAGTGTGTTGAGAAATAAAACTCTGCTTATTATCAAAAGGAAATAAAACAGATAATATTATCCGTGTAAAAAGTGACAAAAAAGATGCCTAAGTACAATGATGATCCATTGGAATTTTGTCATTGTTGTTGATTGCACAATTACTAGAATGAATTAATGCTCTTTTTAGCAAAACTTTCAAAAAATGAAACAAATTTTCCTTTCCTCTTTCTCCACGTTCAATCCTTTTTTGTAAACTTGAAGGAAGCATCCATTACAGGAAGCAAAAGCAATGAGTGTCAAGCTGCCATCGAAATATGCAAACTGCTGTCGGAAATCTTAGCAATAAAACTTCACCACCGTTTGCACGTGCATTTATCAAATTTATCCATTTACACAACGTACCTGTCACGTCCTCCCTTTTTTTTTACTTGCCTTTACTCAAAGCCTAACCAAGTTCGAAATTGAACTCACGGGTTTCGACAGCTTTCCCGGCCGGATGAGGGCGAGGGGCAGAAAAACATCGTGTACCACTACCACAACCCAAGTGACAAGTGTGAAAAATGGTTTTCCTTCATCGTACGCCCGCTAGTCTCCGAAACCTCATGGCCGTGCCAGGTGGTGGAGGAAAAAGTTCACCGGAAATAAGTTCGCACGTGTAAAAACTTAACCCCCTTTAACCGAATGCCGTGGGAGCGGAATCCATCATCGCTTTGCTCATACACAAATGTGCTTTGTGCTTGTAACAAATGGCACAAGTTTTGCTTAGAAAGGTTGAATCCAAAACTGTTTTCTTTCCATTTGGACACCCGGGGGCAACGGATGTCGCTTCATTTGCGTTCGCCATCTCGAAGTTCGCTGGAAATAGAATTTTGCATGTTGGTTTTTGGGACTGTGTTCCATTTCAGCTATTCCGCTAGTTCGACAGTGGTCTCTCACTGGCGACTGAACGCATCAGTTCGCGTTCAATAAGTTTCAGTTTTGGGCCGGCTTGTGATGGTTAGTTTGGTAAGTCTATGTAAAACCTTGAACTCCGAATGCGCACTAGAAACGGAAGTTCATTATTTACCGTGGATTATCCTGGGCAGCGGTATGCTACCGACCCGGTCCAGCTCGGACTGAACGATGGCGTACGATTAATCATTAGGCCTGGGCTCGTGCAAGCTTAGAATGATGCATACACGCCCCGGTCGTTTTTTGTTTGCTCGTCGGACCACGGCATTCTTGCCGACAGTTTCCGAGTGTTTTTGAGCTACAGAGGAAAAACGTAGCAAAAATATTTATCCCACAGTCTCCATCATCACCATGAGAAAAGTGGCCAACTTGTTTGACAGATGTTCGTTCACATTTGTGGTAGTTGTACGTTTGGTTTATTTCTTGTACCCTAGCCGAGAGTACGAGCGAATTGGTTCGCCCTCCATGTACAGGACATTGGGATAGTGGGTAGAAGATGAACGATCGGATGTTGTTCGTCCGACTTCCGGATTGGAAGCGGAAAACTTTTGCTTACCCAATAAACTTTTTTTTTTCGGTTGTCACTTGGGCTTGCACATTGGGGCAAAAGATATTTCCCGGAAAAGGGATGCGGCCGGGAGACGGTTTTACCAAACAACAACTAGGCTTGCCGCGATGGGTGCCGGATTTTGCTGAATTGGAGGTTCCGTTTGGTTGGAAGCTTGTGACAAATGTGTTTGCGGCTAGAAAGTTCACTTATCGGAAGTGGAGCTCGCTTTTGCCGGCCTTTCGTGAGTAACCCTTCTGTGTTGGTTCATTGATATGGAAAATAAAGATACACACAAGTGAAACAGCATTTCAGATTCGCACAAAACCATCTTTTCAAACGAACTTCCTGCCGGATATACACAGCATTGCGAAAACAAGTTCTGTATAAAACAAATTCTTTTAAGAAACTTGTTTGAAAAATTCACACACGACAGGATTGGCAACACAAAATCTTCCATGCACTATGTTCGCTAGTTAGTGATGGCTAAACAAAAAAAAAGAGTCACAAATGGCAGACCAAGATCTTAAAGATTGTCCAGACGAAAATAAAAGAAATTCGTTATCTGGTATTGTACACACATGATGTGAAATAAATTTTGCCCGATCATACTTCCTTGATTTGTTGTGATTAGTTTAAAGATTTAAAGATGTTTTAAATGAAATATTTTAGAAGTATTAGAACTTATATACGGAGACATGATGTAAAATATGACTTTTATGACTCCCAATTTCTAAGACAATATTGAGTTTTCAATTACCTACATAATGAGAATAATTGTTCTACTTGTTGCGATATAATCAGCTATAATAAATTAGAAGTTAATCTGAGCCAAGAGTTGTAATTTGAAAGTGTATTGTATTTTTAGCAAATACGAAGTATTGTTGGAGTTTACTGCAGAGAATTAACACTGATTTAGTTTCAGCAAAATTTGGTCGAAAACAAGATTTCTCGAAATTTAGAGTAACCTAATTAAATAATTGTTGTTGATAGCATGATAGTTTCTCAGTATGATTCTTCACACTGATTAAGTCTACTGAAATTACAATTTCTACGTACGTTACTTCTACTTTGTCTTTATGAGGTTGTGGTTGTAGCTTTTGTTAAATCTATGCTTATCAGGACACGTTTCTAGTAATGAATATTTTCATACATACGTAAGAAACCAAATGATCTGTTAAAACTTTTAATGATATAGCCTATACTTCTCTATAATTTTTCCATTTATGGTAGGTACAACGTTTATCACACCGATGTAACAATACTTTTTTTCTACAAAACTTCAAATGCACAGGGGCTTTGAAAGTTATCACACAGTGCTTTGTTCGCTCTCCATTCATCAACTACAGCCAGTAACGTTTTTATGATGAAACTTCATCAACTAAGCTTCTCACAGCATGTTTATGGTGCACTCTATTTATTTCAAACGAATAGATATTTTAAGAATTTTGTTTATATTTGATCGTATTAGTGCTTAGCATCGGCAAAATGGCACAGCTTTGCTAATGGACTCGAAAAAAAAAACGAAATGTTTCTGAAAAATAGTGAAAAGCTACTATGGCAACTATTTCTCTTTTGAAAAAAAATTCAAACAATTCTCAGCGGCTTAACGTTACATTTTTTAAACACAAAATCTTATTAAACAATCGTTCATTTTCCTTTGATATAAAGTCCCGCAAAACATTTAATTTCCCTTTTTTTCTGCAATTAAATTCCATTTATTTTGTTACTAAAAGAAATTTAACATTGTTCTGGTTGCTTTACAACAAATCTCTTTAGAGTGATTGTGGTGAAAATCAAATGTACAGTCGTACGTGCTTTATTGTGTACATTATTTCATTTAACCGATTTCATGGTCCTCGGAAACGGTATCACCCTAACCGGCCCGTGTAAACCATGCGGATGAACAAGTAGACTTAAATCCAATTATGGTACCAACTCAAATACGCTTCCCAACACACAATCCCACAGGTAAGCTAACAAAAGACAGCGGGAGCCAGTAAAATTCAGCTTCTGTCCTTCCGAAAAGGAAACAGGTTTTGGAGAAATGATCAAATTACTTCATTTTAAAGATAAAGCTCGTTTCCGCATTTCGGGATCTGCTTGACTATAATACTTTACGTTCACTTGGGATAAAGGCACTGGAAAATTGTCAAAGAATGGATGAAGGTACGTACATGTCGTATGAAAAAATGACTAAAAGAATGTCTTTAAACGCGAAGCAGGTTAGTAGTTGCATACCTGGAACACTGGATGGCAGATTAGCTGTGGTTTCAGCCCAGCCCCATGACATAAAGTGAATTTTTAAAATTATTTGTTTCATTAAGTTCAGTTGTAAAATGTGGTAAAAACCCTACTTACGGATAACTTTTTATTAAACGCAGTACTTCATGTTCATCAGCATTTTCACCATAATTTTAATATTTTTAATACAAACCTTCGCTGAATGTCTTGAATTAAAACCAATTTGTAATAATATCGAACAAATATCGAAAATTCGCTACTTAGATTTATTGCATGTTTGATGTTAACAAGATATGTCCAAAAAAAGCAATTTAAAATCGCATTTAGCAAATGAAACTACAGTCTACCATTTTTTACTTTTGAAGATCAGTAATAACCTAATTTTCTTTGAGAAAGAATACTTTGAAAGACGTAAAAAAAATCATCTCCTGCTGGCAGAATTTACTTCTGGTGTTAAAACCAAGTAATAATCCGTCGTAGAATACCGCAAACCAACTGCACAACGAAACAGTTAGCGCATTGCAATGGACTTCCTAGGAAGCACCGGAATCCAGTGTAATCGAACTGTGTGCGGAAACTGCTCGCCAGTGCGGAAACCGGAATGGAAAAGGCAAAATTGTCTACAACACCGGTAGCTGATGCCCATTAAGTCAGCTCGCGAACGGTGTCGAGGCTTTATGTTACACTATAAATTAGCAATTATAAAAGTTTTCCGTTTGCCGGTCTTTCTCTCTTTCTTCGAATGAAATTCACTCCGAAAAGGGGTTTTCTTTTTGCTTTGGAGTGGTTTTTTCACGCGCGTTTTTTGAGATGCGCACTGCAATACTTCCGGTGCTTGTGAGGTTTGTGTTTCCGAAATTCGGTAAGCTAGGCCCTCGTCATCTCTAAAGACTATGTCAGATGAGAGGCACAGTAATGCATTTCATTTATCACTAGAAGATTATTTCTTTTCAAAACAACCTGCAAAAGAGATTTTTCATAGTTCATACAGAATTCTAGATTCGTTTTTTATCAAAACAGCTCATCGACAGTTCCAACTTGTTTAAATTTTGAATTTTCTTTCAGCACTGTCATTTATGTATTGTATTTATGGCTTGAATTCCTTTTTTGCTCCACGGAAGAATTTTCCATATAACAACTATTTATCTATTATAAAACTTATTAAAAAATTGTTTTACATGTTTGGATATGAGAAAACATTGCTTTAGCGAGTAGAATCCTTCAAAATCCAATATTTTCAACAGTATTAATCTGTGTTCCTATTTGCAGGGAACGATTGCATTTGACCTCTAACCCTTGATTTTTATTCTCTCTCTCTCTTTCTCTCTCTCTCTCTCTCTCTCTCTGCCTTTGCTGCCTTTCTAACAGCGAGGTTTGATCCCGAGACGATTAACACGTTGCCTGTCATGTGTGACAGATTCAATTTGCCAACACTGACAGGACCAATCGAGACACGTGTCTTTCGTGGCCTTGTTGCCGGTTTAGATGTGTTGTGTTTTTATTACGTCTAGCGTGTCTGGTGCACACTTTTGCACCCGTGGATTACTGACATTTTTCCTTCTCGCCATCCAGCATCGCGCCAAGTTAGCGAGTCAGCTGAACCTTACCATCACCATGTCAATTAGAGCTTTGACAAAGCCATATTGCCACTTGGCCGTAGTACGGACACGTCTCAGATGTGCTTTGGCGCACAATATGTGCTTGTGAACAAAAGTAGGTCTCTGGTGCTGTCGACAATGGGAGCGCATGATAGAAATCTCATATTTGACTAATTTTTATGCTGTCATCGTACGGCGTGGTGCGATGGACGCAAAGATAAATGTTGACAAATTATATCAACGGTGTACCTATTGCTCTACGTTTCAGCGTTTGTATTGTTCCAAGAAGCTAAATTAACCAAAAGAAATTATTTCTTCTGAAATGAAATGTCACCGCTGAATGTAATGAAAATGATGCATCCGTTTTATTAAATCCTGTTTACCTAGTGATTGAAGCATTAAATTTCATTGTATTGTAAATTTACTACTAGTTTATAAATAAGCAAATAGTACACTGGTATTACAAATTGATTGATAGCACCTAACAAAACTGAGGGTTTTTTTATTTAGGTAGAACGGCCTGGCCGTATTGATTAATCCTAATTTACAAATAAAATATAAACACCTTTCACCTTGACTGGGAGGCTTTTCTTCCTCCGAACAGTGGAAGAGCACCTTATCCCGGGTGTGCTCGGTTGGACTGACGGTTTTTGATAGCATAAAATAATGTGATATAAAATTTTACAAAAACAAAAAGCACAAAATTTCACCCCAAAAAAGTCTACTATGTTACAATTTACAACAACTACGCTTTCACACAGAAAACTGGACTTACACAAACTACTAAAAAACACACCTAATAATAATCTTTTTTCAATGTTATTATACGTTTCTGCAAAACCGAAAGCGAAAAAATCAGGTTCGTTTTTGCCGAGTTAACAGGAGTATCACTCCTGTACAACCAACGGGCGTTGCTATTCCTCGATTCCTCGATGTCGAGTCTAAATTGATCGTTGAATAATATTCAACACTAATATTTTGCATTGTAGGATAATTTAGAAGAATATTCATAATACATATGAATTAAATAAAAGAAAAATAATTTATACATCATACAAAAAAAAGTCGTACTTAAAAACATTATTTTAAAGATTACATGATCAAGCATTAACCATAATAATAATAGGACCTGGTATAACATTATATTTAAATACACATTTAAATATGTGAAAACTGCCGTAGGAGGAATATGGACTTATTGAGAATACTTATAATTAGTTTGAAAATAAAGTAAAATTAAGAGCTGTATTTTCGGTAGTGTTTACAACAACATAAAGTTTAGTGGAATACTATAAACATTTTTTTCCGATAAATAATTTGCGATTCTCTTGTTTTCAATAATCACTACAATCAATCGCTCTCTCTATCGCTCTAATGAATCTTTTGCTAATAAAAAACCACTGCAATATTTCTGTGCAGAGATACTTGCGCCCTTTTTTCTATGTTAATCTGCTGAGAGATGTTATGTTCACAAATCATTAAACAATGCTTATTAAATTAATGAGGCAAACTTATGTTGTAATCACATGGATTAGTAACGTTGTGTTACGAATAATACACTCAAAAATATATCAAACCAAAACAGCAATTATAACCACCCTGTGGCAGGTATTCTCGCCTCCTCTTGACTTTAACGACCTTAGAGGTCATGCTGGTCATATCTGGCTTATTTTACCACGTAGCTGGATATCCAATCCTTGCTAGGGGGAGACGCTCTACCTGGGATTTGAAACCCAATCCTGTCGTGTGGAACCGATGCCCTTTAACACATACACTGCTGACCTGCCCCTGCAGACATGAAATTTGTAAAATTGCTTTTAAGCTGTAACTAAATTTTATCATATTAACCGTGAGCATTATAACGAACACAGTCAACAAATTCAAACTAGTTAACGAACGGAAACGTACCGAGTAAACAGGACCTCGTATACTGTCTTCTCGAAGGGCATTGCGTTGAACGTTGTTTTGACTGTAGATTGCTACGTTTTACAAATCATTAGCCCGTAAGGTGGTTTTCGGGTAAAAAGTTTTTGAACCAAGCGAAATCTACTAAACTTACTTCAAACATTCATCCATCCATCAGTCGTCAGTTAGTCAGTCAGTCACTCAGCTAGTTCGGTACCAAAGCAACGGCACATTCGCACAGCAGGACGAGGGCTTGGGTATGGGAAAAGTCGAACACCGTAAGCTGCTGAAAGCTGTCCGTCGGGTTTGAAATTTTCCATAAATCATCACCCGCGCGAGACGCAAACGCTTCCAGTGTTTGGAGGTCGTGGTCTTCTTCTGTTACTTCTCGTTCCCTTCTTTCATACTCTTGGTCCATACCCTTTGTCCAATGCCGATTCCGGTCCCTTTTGTGCGAGCTTAAGCCACAACATTTCAATCCATTCCATTCAGCCGTTGTTGGGTAAAGTTTTATGTTGTTAGAGCGGCCTTCCTGTGCCGATCTTCCGGCGGCAAACGGTTTCCTCTTTTCACCTCTCTAGGGTCGGAGTTTTTCTTCTTAGCGTTACATCATTTTCCGAGTTCGATCCGGTCCAAACGACTGCTGTCCCTGTGGGGTCCATTTGTCATAAACCGTTGCTCGCCGGCTTCCCTCCCTCTCAAACCACCGATCTTGACACGTACCCCCATTTGAATGGTGCTTCCTGCACAACACTTTTGTCACTTTGCCGCTCTACTCCGTTACCGCACAGGTCCTTGAGCGAATGTTGTACAAGCACTTTAAAAACAATCATTCCCACACCAAACCACTTACTTTCGCCGGGACTTTTACAAAAGAGTCAAACCCAGCGCGATCCTCCCATGCGACGATTACTCTGCACCGGCTAGTGTTTGATTCAAAACCCCTGCACCAAGCAAAACCACGACCCTTTTATGGTGTTGGTTTCTAGCACCATAAATACGTTAAAGTACGTCGCTAGATGGTATGAAAGCAAAAGACGGAAAATAGTGACATTAAAATATGCTAACTTTTCTCGTTCTGCAGCACAGCGCAGCAAAGTGTCGTAAAAAGGTTCGAAATAATATGTAACAGAAAAAAAACCTCCATAACATAAACTATCGCGACTACTACACTGTTGCTAGTATGTGTGTGTGTGTGGTTAGTAGTTCCACAAACGGAAAACTAAATTTCTGTCGAGGCAACAACCAATGGCTTTATGGGAAGGGTTTCTCAGTGTTTTTTTCTATTCCCATTTTTTTAACTTTTATCTTTTTTTGCTCTAATCTTAAGCAAGCAACCGTTATGCAAAAGAACATCTTCCTACTGTATCCGGTTTGCAGTGTTCATCCTCACTAACCTTTTCCTTTATAATCTAAAACTACTACATACAGCTTTTTGTAGTGATAGAACAGGATGTTTTGTCAACAGCAAATCAACTTTTCTACTCCGCGCGTACATCCATTGCTTATCACAAACTTCCGCTAAAGCAAAGAAGTAACAAAAGGGAGAATGAAAACACACACACCTCCTAAGTACGCTCCGTTCAGGAAGTCCATGTCAGTCGTACCGCTGCTGTGAGGAAGAAAAAGGTCGAACTGATGGTTTCGAAATTCACGATGCAAATGAGCAAACTTTCTGCTGAGTGCACTTCCCCATCATTCGTTGCTTCGTTGCAAACCCCCCGCGAACCAATGCTCTCTTATCGCTTGTCTCGTGTCTCAAGTAGAAACGTCTTGCAGCACTTAATATTCTACCATTGCATGGAGCGCTTGCACACAAAGTTATAGTTACCCTTTTCTTCCTTCCATAATGTCTCAAAAGAAGCAGCAACAGTTGCTGCCCATTCTTCATTTTGTTTTCCATTCCTTTCGCTGGCGAAGGCGTGTGAGCGAAAGCTCACAGAGGCGTCGATTAACCCAAAGCAGTTCCCAAAGCGCTGGATATATGCAAAGTGTGGCCTACAATAACAAAAGCCCTTCCCCTTGGTGAAAGGGCACACATTCACATCGCACCTTGCTGAATGACAAACAGGGCCGCAATGTTNAGCTCACAGAGGCGTCGATTAACCCAAAGCAGTTCCCAAAGCGCTGGATATATGCAAAGTGTGGCCTACAATAACAAAAGCCCTTCCCCTTGGTGAAAGGGCACACATTCACATCGCACCTTGCTGAATGACAAACAGGGCCGCAATGTTCCACAGCCACATCTTCACGCAACGCATGCACTTAATGCACTTTTGCCACACAATTCCACAAAACGATGAAAATGAGAGGGAAAGGCAGGCAACAATGCTGTCAACCAATGCATACGGTTTGTGTGAAAGCAACAAGCATTGGTTCTGGTTGAGTCTTACTGAGACCACATGCCTGTACAACGTCTCTTTACAAACGCGAAGAACTGCCTAGCCGAGGAAACAATCCTTTCAAACACGAAGCGTGGCCAGTGCAGGTGGTGGAAAATCTTTTGTACTCGAAACAACTCGCTTATGCACGTAGTAGGTACGCAGCGCAGGATGCTGCAGGAATGGGACAGGCTGGTTTCAATTCACTTCAATCCTCCCGTTACATTTTCCATCCGCTCCCATTACGGTGGAGTGTAGTCACCCAATAGTTTGTATTTCCGGTGCATACGATGCAAACATTCCATCCACACGGCCCGTGACACGGGCGACAAAACAAAGCCGTGCGGAACGTGCTGGGATTCTGTCAGTGTCGCTTATTCCCTCTTCGCAGGTTGTCGATTTAACTTGACAGACTCATTTCGTGTCTCACCGCATTCTGCCGATTCCTGCATTTGCAAAAGGCAGTACACAATTGTTGCTCATCGGCGCTGTCATTTGATTTCATGCGGATCGGATGCATTTGCCTGACTACAAAGGCTGTAACTGGGTACAGACATTACAATAGGTAACATGACACGAATGTGATGATGGTTCTGCAGACACATATATGTTTGCATATACCCTGTAGCCAGCAGGCCTGTTCATTCCAGTTTTACAATTAATGGAATAACATTAAATAATTGCATTTCATCCACTGTTTAAACCTTCCCGGAACGTAATCTTAGTTCAGTTTTCGATAAAATATACGATTCTATAACTGTGTTTGAATACGATTCCAATTGCAAAAGAGTTAAAACATGATTGCAAATCACGAATTTTATTTATCAGAAAGTTGCGTCTTTTGTTTTAAATTTTTGGTAGATGGTATTTATAGTGAACATTTAAGGATAATTTAGTTTTAAAAATTTCAGATTAATGATTAATTATTTAGTCCAAGTAGAACGCATTAACATTACGGGTTATAGCTGGAATACGGTCGTTAAATGCATAAATAGTGTCAAGCCTCACCTCGCAATTGTGTTGAGTATTCATTTTCTCTGATGATTTCTAACAGTTGGGGCGCGTCTATTTCACCTTTGAATAATTTCCTGACAAAAATAGCTTTGCCCTTTTCACGTTTCTTATCAAGTGTTTCTAACCCAGTGATATGAAACTCCTTTTGGCTTGCGGACCGGTTTGCAAACAAAAATTATCTTGCTGGTCAAGACAAGTCGGAGGCGGAGGGAGAAGTCGAAACGAAATAAAATTAACAGTTGTTTGGACTTCAATAGGGATTGAAGAGCATGTTACTTAAGTGTAAAAGAGTACACACCACGAAACTCGTTTGTAATCTTACGAACCAAACCTTTTTCCTATGTTTCTAAATGTTCTATTATAATATTTTTTATGCGTTTATTTGCCTTTATTTCATCTTTCCTTTCTGCTTTGAAACGCGTGTTCATTGTAATGTTTTAGATTCGAATTCTCAAATGTGGAAGCAAATTATTACATCATTATATCATTTTCACAACTGTCTCACATTCAAATAGAAACGACTGTGAATTATTTACCTAAAAAAGAACAATTGAAACAATATGATAAAATTAAGTAATTCACTTAACCGCACACCCGTGCAAGAAAATAAATTTAAATATTCACTTACTGCAACACTCCATCACATGGCCGAATCGAGTCACCACTCGTTAATTCTAAT
>CM028104.1:14704314-14751665 GCA_016170015.1 Anopheles longipalpis | reverse complement strand
TGAATTATTTACCTAAAAAAGAACAATTGAAACAATATGATAAAATTAAGTAATTCACTTAACCGCACACCCGTGCAAGAAAATAAATTTAAATATTCACTTACTGCAACACTCCATCACATGGCCGAATCGAGTCACCACTCGTTAATTCTAATATAAACGCAATCATTGTCCCATAAAATGACACCACTTCGCTCTCAATTTGTTGTCGTAATAAAGAACGCGTGGCTAATCGTTTGCTTTTTGTTTCTGCTGTCACTCGGTCCCTTGTAGGTCATGGAACAGATTTGTTTTCGTGATTACTTCTTCTCTGCTGGACCGGTTTGCCAAGCAGTCAGTCACACACAGTTTGCAGTGTTTTTTGTTTGTTTCCTTCTTTCTCTCTTTTACCATCGCTTGGTCGTTGTGATCGTTTGACAGTGAAGCACCATGCGTCTCCATTTTATTACTAAATCAAGTCCACTGTTTCTGTCTAATTATGCTGTGCTGCCCAAAAGCTATCAGAGCGTTGGTAGCAAAAAAAAGACAAAAAATACACGCTTTGTGTAACGCTGAAGCTCATCGCAACAAAACAATCAAACCTCGCTTGACAGCACGAGTGGAACTGGTGGCAATGGGGAAAAAGTTCTCGAGGGAAAACAAAGCAGAAAAAATAAGGTTTCATTTTTCACCTATCTCCACCCCCTCAATTTGGGTGCATCATATCCCTCGTGTCTGTGTATGGCTATGGCAGGTTTTTTTTTAGCCAAGCTAAAATGAAAATATGGAAGAAAAATACGTGCAAAAAATACCAAAGTCAACCGGTTTTTGAGTGGACCGGCCGATTCGTTACCTCGAGGGAAACGATGAACCTCCATTATTGTTGCCCGACCCGCACGATGGTGCTTTGATGTCGCACCGATGCTCCCATGCACCCTTTCGCCGTCCCTAATGTCACACAGTTAGGACGCGCATAAATCGTACACTCTCATTGTTTCGGTACACCGGCACGACAACAACAATAATCATTTATTCTCCGAATAAAGCGTCAGAGTGCGGGATCTTTCGACCCCGCGGGGACGCCACGAGCCTTTGCATGTTGGAAGTGTGCGGAAATGGGACAGAAAAGTAAGGAAAAAGTCATGTGCCAAAAGCCGCCTTTTTGTTGTACGGAAAAGTCAGTTGACGCTTGCCAATGTCACTCCTGGGAGTGAACTGGGAGCGGATGTGACACGGAGAAGGGGCAAAGAAAACATAAAATAAGAATAATGAAGCGAGTGTTTTTCTTCGAGACGTTTTATCTATCTTCATTTTCGTTTTGTCTTCGCTAGCACATTTTTGGGCATTTATGTGTTTGTGTGTGTGTGTGGGTAAGCTGTTGTTGTTTCCTTTATCTTGCGCATTTCACATTCCGGTATTCTTTTCTTTCAAGACAACGCGTACAAACACTGCTAAACTGGGTAGGAAGGAAAAATAAAACAGATACAGCCTAAATAATAGGGCAGCCACCAAACACCCGAACCCCAATCGGTCAGGGGTGAGGGGGACAAAAAACCTGCTTAGCATGGCGGTATGAACAAACGAATTCCAGCTGTCGTACGGCACCGACCCGAACGATTTCGCAATGCTGTGCGATCTGTTCGTGGAACGGAGCAACGCAGCTCCGAACAGCAGGGTAGAGACAAATTTGCATTCCATTGAGTAAATTTTAATATTGAGCCAATTACGCACCATTTCGAGTCTCTATCGGGTGAGTGGTTTTTCTTTCCCGTTGTTGGTCGCTTTCTACGAGCATTTCACGTTTGACCCGCAGTCGTGGTTCTACCGTCGCCTTCGTCGGGATTGGTTGATTGGAGAAATAAAACGAATGCCACGGTTTGCACTAGCTTTCGCACCAAACCGTAGACCTAGCGGATTACGAATCAATAGAATGTACGGAGCACGCTAATTTGCAGATTTGGCGCGGCTGTTCAAATTATGCTTTCCGCTTGATTTGCTCAAGGATGCGAAGCGTACTAAATTTGGACGGAAAATGTTCGATCGGCCGTTGAACGGAGCTTTTTTTTAAAGGCAAGCATTGATCTAATGGGGAAAAATTTGCCTTCCATTTCAACAGTAGGTTTTGTTGTTTTTGCGAAAGAAAAGATATCAATACATGGTGGAAACTATTCCATTGAGAGTGAATTTGCCATTTATCGACCGTTTCATTACTGTATCTCGGGTACAGCAACAGCCGGATTAAATCAAAACACTTAATGAACTGAGTGTAAATGGCCTAGATAAAAAGGAAACGTGAACTAAAAGTAACAAATTTCTCAAATTTTGCTTCAAATTGCATTGTTAAAACAAAAATTATGTTATAAAATTTCTTTTCTTGAATTTCAATAGAAAAAGCATGTCAAAATTTATTTAAAAAAATTGTTTTGGTCCTTTATCTTTTTAAAGTTTTGTTCTTTGTTTTATTTATATGTTTATATGTTTTGTTTTATATGTTCTTCTGTTAAATGGCGCTTGAACCTTCTTTGTATCAAAAGTCTCACAGGAATGATGTCTTTAAAAATGGAACATACATTTTAATCACTACCCCTGTGCCACTTGACAAGCCACGTTCATATTCCGGTTCCCTTGCGACCAACGAACCAACAAAACTTTCCATATCAATTACGGGTCACATACATTTATGAAGTCTCCTGGTACCGCACTTTACACCAAACCGTAGGGAATTTCAGGTGATCTTCCAACACACCCACACATACACACGTGCAGGCACAGCTCATCAATTGTGCCATTCACCATCGTTCGACTTTCTCAAGCGAACCGTTTTCCGGCACGGTAATACTATTCGACGAACTTTCCTAAACTTTCACCATCAAAAAGCATCCATCCAAGCTGGCCAATGGGCACAACGGTTCACCGGTTCGCCATTATGAATTGGAGGCTGGGGCAACAAAATTGTGGCAAAAATATGTCCACCGTAAATTGAATCTGCGGTAAACGGTTGCGGGTTGAACAATTTATACGCTTTACACAAAAAAGAACAGGTTTGAAGGATGTGTAGGAAGGAAGAGAAAGAGAGAGAGAGAGAGAGAAAAAAAAAGATCTACATTAAATTACTTTCTCCTTGTCGTTTCACCCGGTCGGACAAAATGGACACCCCGCGAGGTGAGCGTTTTGGTTAAAAGTGCTCACAACTATGTGTGGCGTACCCAGGAAGCGAAGGTGTAAGCCACCGAGCGAGGTGATTTTTGTCCGACAGCTTCTGGTACCACATGTTGGAAGCGTGAAAAATGGTTTGCCTCTCCTGTGGCAGCTGATGCCCGGATGTGACTCAAATGAAAATCCTGTTATTGTGAGGTCTTTTTCGCCCACGTCAAACCGTCGTGTTGGCGGCGGCCTCACGATGCACGGCGCTGTTGAGATGCGCTCTGTCATCATATTTGCTACATCCGGCCAAGCGACTTCAGTGGATGGGAAAACTAAAACTAAAACTGACATCGTAATTCGTCCTCCGCAGGGATTTTGTTTTTGGGGTAAGCGACAAGGGTGGACTGAAGGTAGGCGAAAAATTACTTAACTTGCACATGAAAAGTTTCGCTTCTAGACATTTTCTATTTTTCACCGGGAGTGTTCTGTCTTCCGCGCCCAATATTATTCCGCTGGGTGCCCGTTGATCGTCGTTCAGCCCAGCGGTTGAAAGAAGCACAAATCGTACTGCGCGCTCCAATTATGCACAACCCCAGCAGGGTGCGTCTCGAGGGTGGTCTGGGGTTCAACCTGTGCCCGCTCCACGAAGCAGCAACTTGGTACGCTTGCCACTTTTAATTTATCAGCTGCCGTCAACATCACGATGGTGTGTAGGTCATGAGTACCGGCCCGAGCAAACAGAAGGTGATAATGGAAGGAAATTCATTCGGCACATTGAATTACATGAGGGCACGGTGCAACCGTTACCTTGATTGTGCACCATTCGCTCGGTAAAGTCGGCGTAAGTGCACTTCAAACGAGTGGCATAAGAAATGCTTGCACTTGCCCTTCATAATCAATTTCATTTCGGTTAGTGGCACCAACTTGAGCACTCAAGAAACGCGTCAGTTTTCCTCAAGAGCGTGCGTCGGCTTCCTGCTGGCTTGGAAAGTAATAAAAATGTAATTTAAAGCATTATACATTCTAAGCAACACATACCAGCTATCGTTCAATTGTTTTTCAAGGTAGAAGGCAATGTTTGTAGTTAAGTAAAATAATCACAAAACTGAACTTTAATAATTTATATATTACAGCAATATATATAATTTTCCTTTTTTAGAAGAGATAAATTTCAAACTCACAATAATAATTCGATAAATATAGTTTTAAAAAATGCAATTCCCCTAATATCGCATCTAGTACAAAAAAAAAGTAAATATATTTCACTCTCTTCCCTCCGTTTATTTTTCCGTTTAAAATTTAAGAAAGGATTTTGCTCATCATAAACGAATCATCCAGCTATGACTAGATGTTCACCATATTGTGATATAGTTAACAATAATCCAAATAAACATCATTGATTAACGACATTTTTGTGTCTTAGCTCTTCATTTAGTTGCTCAAAACTACACCTCATATCTTGGGTGAAAATTGTATGTTTACTACAGCATTGATTTTTCCCAAGTTACGCGATATTCGATATATTCGATATTCGATGCGCAAATTTAAGGATATGACAGTTCATGGGAATTTCATATGAGGAATTTAATTTTCTATCTGTGAACTTTTGTTCCAACTGTTCTTATAAAAGTAGGAATATTGGTGGGTTGGGTTAGTTCAATACTTTAAAAACTAATCGTAAATTATTTTAAAAAATATTAAAATATAAGTTTTGAATGTGCTTCTTAACAAGCGAATAATTACTCAACCCTTTACTATAAAATATAAACGACGTATTTAGCGAAGTTCGATTTAGACGAAAACTCTCCTTGCTCGGATATCTCCGAAACGCAATATTCGCGTAACTCGGGAAATTATTCTAACAATTCTAACGATTCTAACAAAAACTCCTGCCATAGATTAAGAAAACTCCTGATAAACGATCCGCTGCTGTAAAATGTTCACAACGACAGAGGAGGCATGGTAAGCTTAAAATGAAGTGGACTGGCGGACGTCGGCCCATTCGCCAGAATGGTCGCAATTGGAATATGACCATTACCACGAATAAGTAACTGGGTAACCCAATCCAATTAATTCAATTGAACATAAATATTTTTAAATGTTATCTAGCTACACACCGCGTTAAATCGTAGTTTAACTTCGTATTAAAAAGTATGGTAACGGTAAACATCACTACATTAGAGAAATTGTTTTAACGTTAATTTCGAAAACAATAGGATATTTCCATGTATCCACCGTATTCAGAAACGAATATGTGTATACGTCCAGCATGTTCGTAGTATTCTTACAGCACCTCAAAAAAAACAGCAGAAAAAAAGAAGAAAAAATACAACTATAAAACATGAAGAACCATCGTACATGATAGAATACATAGCGACGGCGGGAGTTGAAACTTTACCATCAGTGCATCCATAAAACTAACTGCAAAAACGGTGCAACTGAGCGTGGCGTGTAATTGTGGCGTTACAATGCAATCGTTTTGCACTGACCACTGAAAGAACACCCACCGTACAAAACACCACCCGCACATACACGACGGAAAGTTCAATCTCGGAAGGATTCTAGCCCACTGTTCCGATGAGCGTTGATGGTTGGTGTACGGTTTTCGCCAACTTTCATGTTCCGCTCCGTTTGAATACAGCACAAGCATGTGCTTTTATCGTCGTATTTTAATTCCGCTGCGAGTTTTGATGGGAACCAGAAGCTTCGAATAATGCACAATGTTGCCAACCATAGACCATGGAAAGTTCATTCAAGGTTTTAGGAATACGTTATTATTTCCTATGCTTCGCCAAAGCATGTCTCCTGCTTGTTTAAACTTCTGCTCGGAAAAACCAACCCGGGTGAGCAAACAGTAACGCTTGTTTAAGCACGTTAAAGTACTGCTTCTTCATACCGTCATCGTTACAAGCAATGCAAATGTTCTACCCGGCCCTGCTTGCCCAGCCCATTTCATGGTTCATCTCAACGGCTTATCCGACACCTCATTCTTGTGCGATCATCCTTCGGGCTAATCCATGTTACGCTTACCCTGCCCGCTCTTAAACATCAACCTTATTTGCTTATCGGAAGTCATGTCGTAATAAATGTTTACTTTCCCCACTTTTTATCGCTCATTCCGTTTGTTTTGCTTCTGAAATGTACACCAATATGGGTGGGATGCTAGCGGAATGATTTTCCATTCCATTTCCCGCAAGCCCGGAAAGTGTACGCACACAACCAACCAGTACGGTTCGGCTTCGGTTCTTAATCTTTTACGAAACGTTCCAGTTTAACGACTACCCACTCACCGTTGTGTTTCCACTGTGGTGTGTCGCCTCAGCACGAACAGACTGAAGTCATTGCCCTGACTTCACGACGACCTTCACATATAAAAACCGTATCGACAAGTTTATGATTTACCGATACGGATCCTGTTCCTGTTCGCAACTGTTAAGCTGTTGTGTTACGTTTCTTGCTCCCACACGGCTTCAGAACGTGCCGTACGTCTGTACCACAGTGGCTGCTGGATCGTTAGGGGGGGTTTCTTCCCAAGAAGAGTGATGACATAAAAATAGCCAGCAATGAAACTCGGTACATATGGCTCCACCGTCCCAGCCAGCATCCCTCGATCGCTGCCTGGTGGTTCACTCGTAAAGAAGCTACATTTATGACTACATCACTTGCCCGAGAGTTCTATCCATCTCGATATTGCTCGATCATCAACGCTGCTAGGGAAGACACGGAAACGGAAGGCCAAACATTCGCCCCAGTAGGGTGACGTGATTCGGTCCATTGCTAAGCGTTTGCATTATCGAGCCCAAACCGGTAAACATAAAAACGTAATAAATATTCTTCTTGCTCTTGGTGTCCTCGTTCCAGTGAAGTGTCCAACCGCGCGTACCTGCGTACACAGGAGTTTTAGCGATACTTGCAGCTTTACCGAACCCCTCTACCAATAGACGACAATATTGTACTTAAATCCTCTCTTACACCGCTTTTCCGAGCCTCTTTGAGGAATGTCTGCCGTTGCCATAAAAGAAGTGTGCAATAAAAGTACGCACGGGTCCTGGTCTAGTTTAACCCTTTTTTTACCATACACATGCCAGATTTCAGTGGCCATTGACCACCGAATGGAACAGGAAGATGTCTTGTTCGATCGATCAAAGATGCTACTTTACTGCCCTTTTCCGAAGCAAAAGCACGAAAGAGTAAGCGTGAATAGCGTGAAATGGGATCGATAAATCTCGGAACTTGTCATTCTTGGGGTTGATGTACACCGAAAGAATCGTTGGCCACGCTCGTACCGGTCGTTTAGCTTTATTATTCATACCGATTGCGTTCATTATTTAGCGTCCTTAGGGTTTCAACCCTTCGGATGGGAAATCGGAAAATTCGCTGCCCGTTTTCCTCCCGGGTACACTAAACCGTGAGCATCGACGACGACCCGGTCACAGACACATGTTTGTAGTTTGATTAGGTTTCTGATTCTGTGGTGAAATAAACCGAAGGCTACAGGTAGCTTGGCGTGTTATTTCATCTGTTTTATTGAGACCACAATACCGAGTTTAGAATGGCTGAACCTTGGGAGCTATGAAATATAGAACCGAATTGCCTGATGTCGATATCTCCGTTTCCCCTTTTCCATTTTTGCAGGTTTACACATCGCACGAAGAATCACGAACCACCACGGACAATCTGATCTCCAGCAGTCTCACCTTACGGCTGCACCTTCAAAGCTCACACTTTGGCTCGGGCCTGATGCCAGGATTGGGCGGTGCGTCCGGATCCGGCGGTGCGCTATTGCTGCGATGTACCGCCACCATCGGGAAGCTGTACGAACGCTACACCGAGCTCGAACTGGGCGTTCCCCAGCGGGATCCAATACCGGCCAGAGGTACGTATCGAATACTTATAGATCCATTCCCGTTCGCACGCTGGATGAGACCGTGTAAAAAGAACGCGGATAGTCCCAGGATGATTAACCCACTGTGGAGTTTATGGGCGACCTTGTGTGGCGGGTTTATCATCAATGGGAATATACCGAGTGAGGCAATTTACAACCGTGTTGGGTTGCAGCCGGATTCTTCCACCCATAACGTGTTTGGAGTTGCTATGATTGTTGAAGAATTTTCTTTGATGTATATGACACAAATTGGTTCGTATCCGACTACAATGCAATGGGTGTTTTCACTGTGAGTTGATTATTTAAACCTGGAATTTTAGTGATTCCATTTTATCATGGGTACAATTCAAACAGAATTTATGTATTCAAAACAAGTAGCAATTTTAAATAAGAAGATGTTAGTGGCATACACATGCCAAAGATAATGGAAAAGGCAAATAATTACTTAGGATGGACAACAAAGCTCAAAAAGTCAAAAGGAAGCTGACAAAAACAACAAAAAACATTAACAATTACAACGCCTAAAAGTATGCAAAAACAATACAAGAGTAGCGTTTTTTCTTCTCCACTTACCCTTTGACACTGCTTTCGTGCTTGAATTAAAACACAAAAAATAAACCATCCACCGTGTTTGGAGCTGATGTCGAGAAAAAGCCCAAACCATGAGATGGCAAATCAAGAAAACTCAATCAGAAACGAGAACCGAATACGACGTGCACTATCTCCGTCTTTGATTAATGGCCATGGTACCATTACGAAGCAGTAGCTGCGCTGGAATCTGCCGCCACAGAATAAGAAGGCAACAGCACCGGCGTGGTTATGAGAAGATGAGCAAAAGGGCTTGATTTTGGTCACATGCCGTGAGAGTACAGTAATCTATCGCCAATCCCCTAGTGTTTCATCAGTGGCCACCAGTGATTCGAAATTGGCCCGAAAGCTAATCAACAGATGTTTTCCGGTCACTTTTGGGGTGCCCATTCTGCGGATACGTCGTGACGCCAGTTTTCCCGTTGAAAGATTCTTTATTTTGTTCCGTGCCGCTTCGATACCATCACTCTGATCGAATTCCTAAGATGCCACCCAGTGCCCTTAAGATCTGGTGAAGCAAAATTGATTTATCATTCTACTACTACCACTGTGTGACCTCCTGCTCTTCGCATCCATTCCCAGCAACAAAACAGTTGCTGGATGACCGGACGGATGATCAAACGGACATTTGGGGCCAATTCGAGTGGATTAGATTAGTTCCGGCTGAACGGGGAGCCCGCCTGTCAAGGGAGCAAGAGGGTAAAGCGCAAAAGAGAAGGTCCCGTACGCAAACGGACCAGCCCGGTCATACGGAAAAGAGGAAACGAAGCCAACCTCATCATTGGGACAGAACTGGCAAAAACGGCCCCTTTACCAAGCGATGATATGCATGCGTGCCCACATTCTCTTGCTGGAAAAAAAGACGAAGAAAAAAACAACACATACTCAATAGGGTAAATTCACCATAATCTTTACGCTACCCCGATTTCGAGAAGCGACCATCTACACCCAATTTATACGCCCCTGACTCAACGGACGCACTCACATTCTCTTAATCAACTGAATAACGCTTTTCCGACAATCTGATTAGGATGATTTGGCGCTTCGTCGAATGTTTGGCGATGTTTTTTCCCTACTCCAGAAAGCTCAAAGAGTTCTAGCCCAGAAGGGTCCGAAACGAGCTGGAAGCTAATGGAACAGTTTTTACGCCCTCTCCATTTGTTTGACAGTGTTTCTTCAAAGAAATTGCTCATTGTTCTATCGGAACCTGTATCTCGCGAGGATGAATCCCCAACCTAGGAACTAGTTAAAAGAAGAAAGGGGAAAAAACATTCTCTTGCTACCTTCTCGTTACGGCACTTTGAAGCCCTTGTCATGCTGTTTTCCTTTAAAAGTAATACTTTTTTGTCATGCGTTAGTGTGTGTTTGTGTTATCGTTTTTTTTTCTCAATATTTTATGTTTCTCCTCTAGTGAGTT
Source organism: Anopheles longipalpis (assembly GCA_016170015.1). NCBI lineage: Eukaryota > Metazoa > Arthropoda > Insecta > Diptera > Culicidae > Anopheles > Anopheles longipalpis. Next base: position 14,741,652 of record CM028104.1, on the reverse strand, counting down.
TTATTCATGTGCGCTTCTTTTGTTCTGTTCAATTGAAAGGATATTGAAAAATCCTAAATTTAAATCAAAGCCAATTCAGGGTCGTACCGTGAAGCTTTTGTGGTGAATGTTTTTATGAAAAAAAAACACATACCCATACTAAACCCTTTTGCTGTGACTACAAAAGATGATTAAGAGATCAATAAGTAAGCTTCAAAAGACCAGAATCCTATCGATTCATTAACAATGGGCCTTGTTCGTGAAACATCGTCAAGTGAATAGGTAGAAGAACAAAATTGGCCTCAAATAAAGAGCAACAGAATCCTTTTTATGTTACGTTCATCAAAGAAAAAAAGGCGTAAGATTTTGGAAGGTTTAGTAAAGCGTAGATACCAAAAACTGATACAGCTAGGTTCACTGTCGTAAGAATAAACATGAAAGGGGTTTAATTGATTAATCGAAGAATGAACTTTTTTTTTGGTCCTGGTAGATTTTGTTTTCACGCGGACTGAAGCGACTACAACGTCTGTCACTACAACGTCAACCGATTTTAGATTTTTTGCAAGCAATTCCAACACTAAACTAAGGTTCAGGCTAAGGTGCGATGGTGCGGATGAGATAAATTTGAAATAAATCGCTTATTCTTTAAATCTTCAAAGGCGGCTTTAAACGACCTTAATTATCTCATCAGGTAACCTCAGCAAAACTTAACAGATTATTTAATTTTGTATTATTATTAGTTCAATTAATATAATTCTTACTGTGCTTTTTTTTATTTGTCTGAAGAAATTCTTAATACTAACGAATGTGAATTTCAATATAAGACTAACTTCACATACTCTCTACTTCTCCATATAAAGCTTATGTATGGATCGGATGACCTCAGCTTTGTTTTAATCTGATCTCTGAACTCATTTCCCTGAAGCTTTTACTGCCCTGTACCCTGTCCTGTTCAGACTGCGAAACAGATCTATTAGTGTGCTAAGAGAATTATCTATGAAAATTCTTAAAACCCTGACCACGATTCCTCCACTAAACCGTAATGACAACACTATCTGTCTATCAAAACCGATATGTACTGATACGATTAAATTATCGGAAGCATACAGTTGTCTGTTTGTCAAATATATTATGCCTCACGTATTAGGTGGTGCATCAGATGTTTGTAAATACGACGCCGCGATGTCAACCTACCAGGAAATTTGACAAAATTAATAGATTAAAGCTCTTCGTATGGATATGTTTCTGGTAACCGAGGATGATCTGCGACTCCAGATCGACTTGCTCTCTTCAAGTAAGTTCCTGGACAATTGAGGGAGGTTCGTCGAATTAAGATGTAATTGAAAAAAGCAATCCAAAAAGCATGTAACAGAAATTTGCATATAAGGACAAAGACATGGCATAATTGCTGATAGTGTACGTTAGGCAGAAGGGACTCACATTACGAACAACAGTAACTTTCCTTGCCACGCAGGATAAGATATCGTTTCAAGTTTTACCGGTAGATGCGGGGACTGAACGAGTTCCCCATTTTACGGATTTTACAAAAAAAAAGATCAATATTTTATAACAAATGATCGACACAACTCTTCAAAGCAAGCAACCACTTTTACAAATGTTGGGTCAAATTTTTGCATCACAATAGCGTTTACAATACCCACATCACTTCAACTCCAACTCTAATCTATCGATTTTTATGCTCCCCGATTACAGTCACATCGTCCGGCGGTGCAAGGATATTCCCCAGCCCGGTAGGTGGCATGACCGGTAGCCGGAGTCTGTGTGTGCTCGTGCTCATCATGCTGACACTGGTGCTGCATAATAACCATCCCTCATTAGCCCAAATCAGTCGACCGCTGTCCTCGTTCGGCACGCTTCTTCGAAGATAGTTTGCCTCTACCGGTAAGCCGTGTTGCAGTGACCACCAGGGACGGACAACTGCGTGGCAGCTACTGAATGCTGTTAGTGCTAACGAGACCCATTGCATCCTTTCCTAAACACCCAAGCTGGCAGGCTGGGCTGGCAGCAAAGAATGGATCCTGGTACATACCACCCACCTCCTTGGAACCTTACAATTACCCACAGTCATCGATGGAGCTTACTGGGAAATTTACTGGGTACAGGATTGAATCCCCGGATTGTCGTACATTTCGTTCCTCCGTTCCATTTCGCACGTATGTTGCGTTGTTCCAGCTCTATTTTTTACCTCTTCCCCTATTCCAGTTCCCATTCAACTTCTTCCAAGCATGTTCACACGTAATGGTAATATGTGTGTGTATGTGTGTCTGTCATCTCGTCGATAAATCATGCGGTTGGGAGAAAATATTTCTGCAGCTGCCTGCAGACCGCAACCATCACTTTGTCTGCAACAGAAGCCAAAGCCACGACCGTGATGTTTAGAATGACACTAATGATAATGATAATGATGATGGTGATGAGTGTTTTGCAGCACTCTCAACAGTTTTGGGTGCTGCCCTTTCATGATGGGTATGTCCAGAACAAAAAAATGTATACAACGTCCTGCATCGTCAAGATTGTAGAAATTCTCTTTCACACAATGTGGTTTAATTATTGGAAAATGTTGAATGTGATAATATGATAAGCATCAACATGCATTTATTGCAGTACAAAAATGCAATCTTCGTTCCATCTAAGAAACTTTTGAACTGCTTGAAAAAAAACGTCTCTTTCCTCCCTTTTAGCTTATCATATCGATCTGATATGTGTATTGTTAACTTCGACTTACATCAGATAAGCGATAAAATAGAGTGCAAGTTCCATTCATAAAATCAAACAATGTGTTATCTAGATGTCCTTAATACAAAAGATTTTTTGATGTTTTACCTTCTACATTTGTGCATATACATAGTTAAATTAAATTAAATTGTTATGTATGTTTGATAAACAGAATACGAAAAACCTTCAAATCAAATCTCTAAAACTTTCAACCTACAACACACCACTGAAATAATTGAATGTAAATTTTCCCTTGATCCTTGCACGTGTGATGCATTCGATAATGAGCCGATAGTGCACACGAAAACGTCATCATAGACGAGAAAAAACTCGAAAGCTTTTGCAGAAGGGAAAAACAGTAAGGTAAATTTCATTTGTTCGTTTAGCTTGGCTGTTCGTTTTGTTTTTCTTTGCCAAGGTGGATGAAAAAACCCATTTCACTGTTTAATTTTCCTGTTTTCTTTTTTGTCCAGCAAATGTGCGAGTGCAACATCAAACCGAACACTACCACTCGTTGAAAGAAAGTGCTAGAGTGCACCCGATCATATGGTGCATCGCATCACGGCTCCCACCAGTGTGCCCAAAAGCCCTGTACCCACTATCATGCTGATGATGATGATGATGATGATGATGCCAATCATGGCTTTTCGTTTCCCGTTTTTTGTTCCCCTATCTTCACTGTTGATGATGCATTGCGAAAACGGTACTAAAGCGCCACTACGTAGCAGACCGGCAACGCCGAAACGAGGGGCATGGTACGGTTCCGCAAGCGAAAATTTAATTGAAAATGAATAAATGAAGTTATGCTGCTTTGGTGCACTTTCGTTTGATGTGTCGATTTTTGTTTTCCACATTTCTGCTGCCGCTTTGTATGGTGCAGTGTTTTTCCTCTTGTGCGACTATTCGATACATGCAATCGAAATGGGGAAGAATATGGCTAAAACGGAAAAGGATTAAATGAGATTTTTTTTTTATTAACCAACGAACACTTATTTGAAAATGCCTGCAATAAGTGAAAGCATTTTATGTTCCACCCGGTTGTGTGGCCATATTGATAGCTTATGAATAGAGAAAAGGTAGAAATTGGAATGTGGGTGGCGGTAAACGGAACATAATGATCGACCATGATCGTGGCTACGGTTTGTTACGTTACGGTGTAATGGATTGAAGTTTTTTGTCCAGTTTATAGGTGAGTTAAACATGTAGCGAACCGTAATTTTGATTCTTTTATTACCCAAAAAAACAACGGTGACAGTGGTGACACTTTGATTTTCCGTAATATTTTTAGCACCGACCGTGTCGCTACGAAATAGGGGTAGTACTCGGAATGCAGTTCCGCTTAAAAGTCGTTTGAAATTTGCCAATAATCGTTGCACTGGTTGCACTTTCGACCAGCGTTTTTTACCATGGCTTTAGGTAAAATGGAAACTTATCGTTGGTTCAAAGCGCACATGCTTAAGGTTCAATTCGATCAACAGCGAATGGGACGAAATGGGACACACCCTTCTGCTTCTTCACCCCAGCGCCGAAAGGATCGACGATAGATTAATTGAATGCACTGTTGAAATACGAAGCTCGTGCAGCCGGAGGGAAAATTGCTTCACCCAACCAACCAACCAACCGAATGTGACTTGCAAATCACAAACCTTATCGTGTTACCGTTTGTTTCGTTGGAAGTGGAATAAATTGATTAATTCCACGCGCGGGGTTGAAAATAAAACGCCCATCCTGTCCACTTGTGCGATGATTGGGTCGCACATTGATCGATGACTTTTTCACATCGCCAATTCGCTGATGGCTAAAGCGTGCTTCGTGCATACGGTTCGATGTTTATGAAACTAATGATACTACTCAGCAGCCTGATTCCAGTGAACGGCCAGGCGCCTCCATCAAAGGGCACAAGGGAATGGTAATACGCAATCAACTATTCCGCGTACAGTTACTGACGTTCAGTGCCGTCAGGTGCTATGATATAATTAATTTTAAATGTATTTATCAATTTTCTCGTGTGAAATACCACTTCTAAAAGGAAATTGATCACATGAGTACGGGCGCCAGGGAAATCATTTTAGATTGAACTTGTTTTCTTTTTGTGCATTTCTACTAACATGATTGCAAAACATCCGATGTATGAAAGGGAGAAACGCATCCTGGAACTAATGACACGTTGCTGCAAAACACTCATCCACTCGTTCGTTAAGTAAAACTATATATTTAAAAGAAGAAGAAGAGAGAGAAAACATACACATGAACATAATGATTCAGAAACTAGATGGTAAAACTGATGTGTAAATAGTTGTTATTGATAAGAGCTTTCCGTTGGCGGATACACAGAAGAATGTATCTACGATCGAAGATTAAAAAAACCCGAAAGGCAGCAACATTGCCAGCTGCTCCGAAGTTCCGAAGAAGCAAAAGCAAATTGCATTGAAATCCCTTCAATCCATGGCTAAGCTTACATTCAACTCATTCCAACGGTCGATCTTGTTTTGCTCCGCAATTAAACAGCGATGGGTTCGACTACTGTGGGAACGGCAGTGCAAATTGTTGTAGTGACGTCTACATTTATGAAACACATCTAAATTGAAAATATGATATACCCGAAAGGTACAAGCCAACTGATGAGCTAGATGTATTAAGTTTCTTTTATATGAACCGTGTACGAATAAAATTGCTGCTAGCATGCGAAATAGTAAATGGGAAATTTGTCTGAAGGGAATCTAAAAAAAAACCTTCGCCGAATGCAAATAGATGAACGAGAGCGGCTAGAAAATTACCTAAGCAAAACCCCCACTAAACTCTAAACGTTTCTCGATGTAATGACTTGTAACGGTGTAAAGGGGCAAAGTTAAAAAGAAGGCATAAGAAACGTGGTGATAAGACAGGCAGTGCACGAATCGTACATAAATCCAGCAAGACAATGAGGAAAGTGATTGGATTACGCAAAGTAAGGATTTAAAACTGGATTCTAATACAGGTGTGGGAGGGGAAAAAAACAAAACTAACTCTAATCACAAAGTAGGTGAATGTTTTGATGGAATGCAAATAGAAGGGAAACCAACAAAAAAAAACAAGCGAAGGAATATTACCGTGAAAAATCACTAAACTAATCCATACAACCGAAGAGATACGAACAAACACAACAAACCAAACCAATTAAAAGCAGAATCAGCATGAACATGAATAGTTTAGGTGGCTTTTTTGTAACATGATCGATAGCAGGTGTGATGTGTACGAGTGAAAGTCCGACGTGCAAAAAAGAGAAGAAAAAAAATACAGCAAAGATTAAAAAAAAATATGTAGGGCGAAAGTGTTAGAAGGCGAAGTGTAGGATGGCAAGCGTTTGTGTGAGCATAAATATTAACGGAAAGAAAAGAAAAACAAAGGAAAAAACACATTTGAGATATATTTGCAAACATTCAGTTGCAGTGGAAAATGGCCGCTACAAATAATTCTCTAGTGCGTTGGGTTGTGCAGGTGAATAGCAAAAGCAGGGTGCATTATATGAAATTGGTTTAAATAAAATGAATCCGAACGAACGCTATTGAGTTGATTGATTGTTTTATTTATTTATTGTTTTTTTTTTGCTTGAAGGTTGAAAGAAACAATATCACAATTATGAACAGAGTTTTCTGTTTTGTTACGTAATGGGGACATCATTAAACAATTTAAACTATTTTAATACGCTTACACGAGTACGTTTTACTAACAGCTGTACTCCGCATTAAACAAATCATTGGAGTAGGAGTTCATATGTGATATTAACAATAACATCACATAGCTGAAGTAACGCTTCGTTGCAATGAAAGCGGTATTAGTGTGGCCGCATTCGAGTGTGGCCGTTCGAAAGAAACTGAAAAAGCGAATTAAAGTATCATTCAATGCCCATGCTCTTGATAATTCTTCCAGATAGATAGATAGACGATCAGGTAAGCAGACAAAAATTTCATGTGGTTAAAAACATTTTCAAATTAATCGTTCTGAAACTCGTTCCGAAAAAGCATCCGCAAAATCTAATTGTTATTGAAAAGTTTATTATATTTTTAATATCTGAACTTTAGCGTACCTAATAACAAAATTGAAAATAAAATAAAACTTACAGGAGATCGTAGCTTTGACAAATTTCCGACCAGCGGTATATACTAAAACATAATTTAGCATTACCATCATTATGTGGACAAATGGGTAGTGTGTGTATGTGTGTGTTTTTTATATTTCAGTAAAAAAAACTTCTTAATTTGTTATCTGTTTCCTTGGTGGAAATGGTTAGATTCATGATTAGCGATACCGAGTGATCGTCCACGGAGAGGGATACAGCAATCCTCATCCGCCATTCACCGTTCTACTACATCATAGAGCTAGTCTTTGTCATAAGTTAACATTGACCACGATTCTGACCAGATCACAGACATCCCAAGAAATTTATCATTACGAATTTATCATTAGAAAAGCATCATTACGGTCATATTATTTCATGGATGGATGTGACTTTATTCTCAAGATATTCTGTACAGAGAGAACAAACCAAAACTCATATTAAATAGTGAAGTTCTTATAGCTTACTGAGCAAGGTAGTTTTCTCATTTAACTTATTAACTTATTATTATTTATTATTTATTAATCTTATTTAACTTATTATTAACTTATTTTGATTATATAACCTTAAGTACTCGGACTTACTGATGGTTCAATTGCTCGCCACGATTTATTATCAGATTCAGATTTATCAGATTTATTATCACTTTATTATAATTTCTCAATATTTCCCGGTGTAAAGTTGATATTGATAGTTCATATTCAGAAAATTGACAAATTATCAAAATGTAAAGTCTAACTTCATACTATCTACAGTACTTCATGATAAAATTAGAATGCACAATACAATAATTGAACTATCGACAATGTAAAGCTAAAACTGAGCCATTGAACCTGAAACATGTGTATTTTCCAGAAATTTTGCGTGTGCTCCATCAATCGTAAACAATAAGTGTTTTAATCCAAATTTTGCATTTGATTACTCTAAAAAAGTATGAAAAAAATGTATAATTAATATTTTTGTTATTTTTAATCGTCCAACAAAATACCTCAAAGTAAATTCATGTTAAAATAAAATCTCATTCAACTTGTTTGAATATTTTGTTTCATACATATCATTTCATTAGGGAAAACATTTATGCAAAGTACAAATTGCAAAGTTTACAAATGTTCTGTGGTTCAAGAATACCGCTAATGCAATGGAGGGAAACTGTTTTTTTCTCAATGTTCTCTAATAGTTTTTCGAAAAAAAAAGATTTTTTTTAGTCGTTTGAAGATATACACCTTGGAGATCGCGTACATTTTGTAGTTCTATTGCCCTTTAACAGGACCAATTGAATAGTCAAATAAAAATTTTGTAAAATCTCACTTAGCAATAGCTCTACAGATTAACACAGATTTTTTTTTAATCTAAGTTAATGTTTTAAGAGGGGCGGCCCGGTGGTGCACATGAAAAACGGCGCCCGTCCACACGGCAGGATCGGGTTCAAATCCCATCCGGACCGTCCCCCCGTAGCATGGACTGACTATCCTGCTACGTGGTAAAATAAGTCGTGATACGGCCAGGCCGTTCTAACCGATAAAAAAAAATGTTTTAAGCGAAGAATAAGAATTATGTACTATTTCACGGATTTCGGTCAATTTTCTGAAGATTCGTTCCCACAAAATTATTTGTTAAAACAATCAGTATAAACAAGACGGTAAAATTCAGTTCTGAATCTCAATATGAACTTTAGTCCTTGTTTCTGAGTAAAAATAGATTGAATTTATGGAAGGCTGACACAAGATGTACGCGATTTTCCTGTCAAATAGGAATAATGTAGAAGATTCCCTTAATATGAAGCATTCCATTGCATAAGTTTAGGCGTTTTCGTCAAACGCTTCGCCAACGCTTCATTGTAGGGGTGTGCTTTCAGTTTCAATTTGGTTTGTACATTATCTACTGAAAGTAATGAATAAATACCGGTTTTTAAATTTGATTTTCCTTTACAATGCAATCGTGTTAAAAGTTCATTTTGTGCATGCTTCACTTCATTGCTCAACAATCGTACTTCATCTTCGAACAAATCTCCCGAGCACGTTTGAAGGATTAATTCCAAACAGTAAGATATACTGATTGCTACACACGGACCCATATTCAAACAACGTACGTGATGCGATATCAGACGGCTTTTTATTCAGCATCTTCTGCCAATAACTGCCCACATTTGACGATACTGGGCACTGCTTACGCCCAAATGTTGAAACCAAATGACACACCTTCCTTTCTTCCAAACAAGTGCAAAAGTACTTATCAGCAGCTGCTGTGAAACCATTCTTCATAGCATTTTCTTTATTCCGTATCATTGCACGGGGAAAAAAAAGAATGTACTCAATTTAAACAAAACTCCAAAGACGTAACACCATAAAACAGTAGCACCTCGGTAGCAACAGTCAACGCGCTTAAGACACTCCATTAATCATTTGCCATTAATTATGCATAAAGGAGTACAATGGGTGGCACTGTGTTGAAGTAGCAACCGGGCGCTCTGTTCGCCCGAGTCATCGTTTAACGGATGGGCAATGATTAGCCCCCGGACGGAGGTTAAGTCCGACCCGACAAGCTGGTCAGGTTCATCTTCATCATCGTTTCTCGTCACCGACACGGCCCTTACCGGGACCACATCGTCCTGCGCCCGTACCGTTTCGATCGGGAATCGTCCATTCCGGAAAGGATGTCATCCTACGAAAGCATACTGACGGAAGGACTTCTCGACGGAAGTGGCGTCCTGCTGGTTTTGCAGCCCCGTACACCGAACATAGCACGCGAGGGACGAGCAGAGCGATCATTTATCAGCGCCTGGCAGGAGTTTAAGTGAGAGATTATCGCCACGAGACGAAGTTCGGGACTATCCGGAACTGCGAGCGCCATTGTTCCGGAAGTGCTGCCCGGTGTGCTGCCGGTGAAAAATGGTTTTGTAAGGATTCGTCGTTCCGATGCCATTTCTCTTCGCGTTCGCTTCACTCACTGAATCATGCATCTGGACGGATTCCGGCTGCAGCTTTCGTCAGCCGAGGTGAGAACTCAGCATACGGCTGGAAGCCACACTCGGAGCGTGAACAATAATCCTCCACAAACGGTGACATCGGCATGGGAATTCGGGCAGGTTGCTGTAAATTTTCTTGTTTGTCTGTGTGGCTGTATGTGTGTGTGTGTACTGAGCATAAGCTTCCGCTGCAGCATTGGTCATAGCAAAATGTTCGCGATAGATCGCTTGCAAACAATGAGAATGCAAAAACGTGAAACGTGCTGCTAGATGAATGAATAATACGGTCAGTCAAACACTACCGATGGCTCTCCTACTGGCAGGCGCATGGTAAGTGGTGGTCGGTACACTGGACAAGGAAAACGTAAATCTTAACAAACAAACAATACGGTGCCATATGTAGGAACTCGACATGCGTTTATCAAGAGGACAAACGATTATCTGCTCAAGATGTGGATTAAGCCATTGCATAAGTTGAGGAGAAAAACTTGTAAAAACTTTAATGGTAACATTACAACATTCATAGTGTTTTGTTAGGATAATATCATCATGATCAACCTTTGCATACGTAAAAGTTTTGTTACTTTGTTATTGACGTATCTGTTATTAGTATTGTATTATTACCAATAAAGCCCTGCTAATTTAGTTTTACACGCTAATTAAAGCGTTCTAATGGACATAATAACCAATATTTCTTGTATTATAGTTCTAGTTGAATTATTTTTAGGAAGCACTCAACGAACTTTAAACTGATTTCTGCGGATCTAGGTCGGTATGAAACATTTTTCCTGAAACTACTAAAATATCTTAGCTCGTTATAGTTTTGAGTGGTGCTTTGAGTGGTTGACACATTCCTTGGCTTTAGATCTTATTAACACTTTCAATATTATTGCAGTCGTTAATGGTAATATTTTCGACCAACTATTAAGCTAATATTAGGACCAGAACGTTCTGCAGGGGATAAAAAAAATTCTATTCATTTAAAGCATTCTGAGCCTTACTTTGAACATTTGAGATGTTTTGCGCTCGTTTCTCATTGTAATACAGTCTTCTCCCGAGGTATACTATATTCGAGTTCAACTAATTCGAGACATGCCTTTTTTAAGTTTGATATTTAATGGAAGCTTTTATGTAGAATTTAATTTTCTAATTAAAATTATAAAATTTAATTAAATTTAACAATGCAGGTGTTAAATAATTCCAAAATTACGGTTTTCTTGAATAGTATGAATATTAGCTGAGGTAACAATCTGAGTAAATTTTGGAAAAAAAAACATTAAAAATATATTATTTCTAATGTGCTTTGTAATATGCAATGCAAGTATTCAATTTCTTGAAACGAAATTTCTCCGGAACTCATTATCTGCGTACCTCGGGAAATGACTGTACGAGGATGTAGCTCACACATACTTACACGCGATTCATGGCTAAAATCGTGGTTTAAAAAGCTTATGGAGTGGTACTTTAAAACTTTCGAAGTATAATTGCTATATTGTGATGTTTCCATCGATAAAATCGTTTCCGATGAAAAAAAAAATTCTTTAATTCTTTAATAATTCTCAAAAAATATATATACCCAGTAGCCATCCTATTACAGAAACATCCTTTTAGCACGCGAACATAAGCATTTAAAATACTCTTCCGAACAAATTGTAAAATATCCAAAACTGCTATAAACTGTGGCAACATATTAAAGGCATTTTTAATTTGCGCATATCTTCTTACCAAAAAGAAATGCACAAATTTCATTCTAACCCATTGAAGAATCGCGATTGTAAATGGGTTTCAATCAACAAAATTTCTCTTCATTTCGCGTTAATTTACGTTGGCTACAGAATTTCACAACAAATCGTTACCGTCGTCAGTATGCTCGTATACGTACATGTACCTCGCACAAACACATACGGTAAATTCAACCGATTTTCCACGATACGCCGCTGATTGCATTTCGCATCGAAATGTGACCGGAAAACAGCGTTCCCGAAATCCCGCCCGCCCGGAATGCGGTTGTTTTTGGCTGGGAACGATATTTTTGGCGTTCGTCTACAAAATTGTGGAGCAGCGAACAAACAGCTCGTTAAATCAATTATAATTAAAAGCTTTACATGTCTGTCGCACGACGTGTAGCAACCAACGCCATAAACAATCCGCGCATCGTAGAAAGGGATGTAATGGTGTACGGTGGTGTGGTATGGGGAATTAAATCGGGAGGAGTTTAGGATGCCTTTACTAGCAAAACATTTGCAGTGCTTGCCATGGTAGTTATCCTTCGCATCCTTGACATAAAATTGTTGCATTGGTGCTGCAAATGAAATAAACTTTACTGCAATGTTAAAAAATTTGTAGCAAGTCCAATTATAATTATCCATACCAATACTATACATAAGCACGCATTATAATTAATTTTTCTTTTTAAACTTTAATGAAGTTAATACTGTATTATGCACTAGAAAGCCTCTAAAAGGATGTCATTTCATGTTTTAATATTCTTCCTATTTCTACTAACATCATTCCCATTTCTAATACAGCTTCCATAATTACCTTTTCTCATTTATAGCCTGCATTCACCTAAAACAAAGTACTTCGTGCGTCTAAATTACCAAGTCCTACAAATCAAAACTTCCGTCTTGGCATAGCTACACCACAAGTACAGCTGCTCAGCCTCTACATTGCTGACAGTTTAGCCACAGCAGAACACACAGATACAAATTAATACTTCAGCCCTTACAGTCTAACTTGCATTCCTTCCTTTCTGTTTGTCCAAAGGAAGCTGCGAGTGAAAATTGAATCAAACTATTTACTTTGTCACGGTGCCGGGGTAAGGAAGGAGTTTACATGCCTTCGAACACCATCGTTACATTCGCCGCCTAGCTGAATGTGTAAGTGCTTGCAGGACCACACCCGACTAGCAATTCGGAATGATACGGATACGGTACAGCCAACCAGTCATCTCACCAGTGAGCATTTGAGGCTAGAATAAATATAAATTGAACACACATTTGACTAAACATTATAAATTACTCTTATCCGCAATGGACCGCACGGTTTCGTAATGGAACCTATTTGCCAAAGTTTCTTACGCACAGTACGCTCTGTCATCAGTGTGTGAGTGTATGTGCTTGTACGGCCACAACATTGGTGGACGTTAAGCATAAATCAATCGAACGCTGAATAGAATTCAACCGCACGGCTCTTAGCGGATGCATTCCACCGAAGTACCCATGCAGGGGGACTACGTATGCCATGGTTTGAGGTGTGACTGCAACGGAGCATTATCTTAATGTCTAAGAATTAACCAGATTATTCAATTATGACCCAGCGGCATCCCTTCTTCACCGGCGAAAGCATTGTAAACCAGGTGCCAGGAAAGCCAGTGTGAGACAAACACTTCTCCGACGCTCATCCCAGGCATGCGTGAGGTCGTCCAGATGGTCAAGTGCGAACGTTGACGCTATTCAATTACCCACCCCGGGCTGGGGGATTGATGGCTTGTTTACTTCTGTGTCGATTGCTCGTTTGATACGCTCGTACAACTTTACTAATCATAGGTTGGCGATCAATCGGGCCTAAACGAGCGTATCCCGGTAGGACCAAACGTATCGATCCGAACGCAAGTTTTATTATTTCTTTCTTTTTCCATTTAATCCTCTCTCTCTCTTTCTCTCTTCATCACCGCTTCCTACCACCGCGGGAAAGGAATTCCTTCTTCCTCCAGGTCAACGCACCAGAACGAATGAGACCCCGTGCACTGGTTGTCGAATTAAATTTAATTCCTCATAATTATCTTTCGAACAAATAGCCCACACTTTTGGGATGGCCTTCGGTGCACACCTGCCTCCTTCATGCTCGATTTCGCGTGTGTAATGGCGTTCAATTGCTCGAATTACTGTGCCGCGCTCGAATCGTTTTTAGAGAAGTTCTAACGCAAACGGTCATTACCGTTCATAATATGGTATTAAAATAGTCGAATAATTTTCCAACAACGCATCGGCGAACGCGCCATTCTATCTGCGCGAACGTGCGAGTAATTGTTTATTATTGTGCGTTCAATTAGAAACCGGATTTGTTTGGAAATGTAAGCCACGTAATGATACCTTTAGTGAGTAGATGTTTGGAAACGGAACAAAAACAAACAAATTTATTTGCATTCTCGCAGCTTGGTGCCTTGGAGCCTCTCGGTGGAATAGCTATTGGGGTCTCCACCGATACAGAACTGTTGACCGGGAGGGGCTTGATCTTTGAGGCAAACTTTTGTTTTTCAGCCTTTACACGAAATACATGCCATTTTCAACATTCAACGACACAAACATTCATATCAATTTGTTCTAAGAAAAATCTTACTTTCGATAGTTGTGATTGAATGTGGTTTACTAACCCGGGAAAAGGATAATTTGTACGCCGGACACTTTACTTTCATAAACCTCTGGAAAGCATTAGCTTCGGAAGATAAAACTACTTCTTCGCGGCCCCTTTGCTTTTACACACTGGCATTTGCTTTTTTTATATGCACACTTCAATTTGGCTTTGGCACATTTCAAACACCAGAGTCGTCTCCAATAATGGCCACATTTTTCAATACACAAATCTACGCAACAAGCTAATTGAAAAATAAACATCACCTTTTTTCATCAGAAAATTACGAACACTTCTGTGCTCAAAGATAAGGATTGCTTTCCACAACATGTACCGAAAGTTATTTTTCGTTTATTTCAAAATTTATGTGTTTTTTTTTTTCAAACACAAATGCAAATTATTTGCAACGCAATGATTGTAAATTAGCTTAATCCCACAGTCGTCCTCTCTCGCGTAGGCGTACAGCAAACTGCGCTGACCACTTAAAGTTTGGAGCAAGAACGTAAGAACGTACATTTCCTGCACAGGAAAGTGCAAAGTTGAACAAATCTTGTTATTGCTTAACCACGATCAATGCGATACCTGTTTATCTGAAAGTGCATCGATGACTTATTCAACCGCAAAAGTGTTAATGAGGAGGCAAACACACTACTTCACGGTACCTTCTTCAATAGCGTCTTTCTCTTTGCCTAATCATTTTTTCAACCTTTGTACGATCATTTCCATACAAAATGTTTTTTTGGAACGTTTTACTTTTACACAGTGGCATTCTTCTTTCACTTACACAGTTTATGCTTTGATGTATAGAAAACACCGCACTCGATCGAAATGAACAAATATCAACAAACCAAGCCTACGCTGGCATTACGATCTTCACACGAATTGATATACTAAACAATCTTTGTACAGAATAAGATCTTTGGGGAACAATATTACCTTTTGGGCACCAAAAAACAACTCTTGCAAAATTGTCCAAGTACCAAAAGTTTTTTTTTCATAACTTAACCGTTTTGCTGCCCGATCGCTAATGATCACAATTTTTCCTCATCATCTCTTCTGCTTCGTTATCATGAAACACCTACACAACTATAATTGGCCAAGCGGCCGCCCGATCTTATCTTTCGGATCTTTTTCTTTCACACAAACTTCGCTCCAACTTGAGAGTTCTTTTCTTCTGCTACCAACATTCATACACAGTTCCGTTCTTCGTATAGCGCTGATTATGTGTAACAAACATGTCTCGGTATCATACATTCGCCATTAGAGTTGCTCTCCCGACTGCACAGGCCAAATGTAGAGCCCAGTTGTGGCAATAGCTGCTAATGACTTGGCTGAGCTAAGCTGAAGAAAACTCCAAATCGATACTCGTAATATTATTATTGTTAGTTTTTTAATACACTTTATGAACTACGAAACTTCTACATGAACACTAAACAAAAAATCCAAAACCTTTTTTTAACATCCACAGGAATAAAGTAATATACAGCGTTCTTCTTTCTTTATCACTCAACATTTCTTTACTTTACTGCATATGCACACAGCAATCTACGATTGTTCACTGCACAAATCATATCACTACACCAATTTGTTTGTTATCACAACCCTCTAGGATATGTTACCCAATCACTACTCATACGATCTCGATGGAGTGCATTCGAGCGGAAATTGGAAATATTGCACTTCAAACGCGTCTATGACTTCCCGTACCAAAGCCATCTACTGGGGCTTGTCTGTTCAATTTATTACTAGCATTGAAGATTGCCAAACTACTGTAACATGGTGTGTGCCGGTGTATGCTACTGTATCCTCTGTACACAATGCACACAAACGGGTTGTATGCTTCGATTGCTATCAATATTCTCATTCCATGCCGTGCATCGGATTGTCATCGGCTCCTCAGGGTAAGATTTGTGTCCAATTTGAACACCTGATGTAACGAAGGCTCGGAGGAAGGTACACATTTTTTTTACAACCGATTCCACATCATTTTCCAAAACATCTGGAAAACCCATCGTCTAACGACACAGCGGGATATATCGCGTTTTTCATAATTCCAAATTTTACCATTTGTTTGTTTTTTTTTCTATTTATTTATTATATTTTAGTGTTCAAAATGCATAAACACACACAATTTTTTCTTTCATATCCAATATAAATTATTATAAAACATGGACACGAACGAAAGTTTAGCTAAAGTTTTCGTTCTGAATACTACATGCAATATTTATCCTCTTGTTCCTTTTTTAAAACAACACCGGTTCAAAGTTCTTCTGTTTCTCTCAATTCCTCGCCCGCCGTTCATGTTCTTGCGATCCGACGATCCTAAAGAATAGACAAACGAGTTCGCGTATAGTTGCAGCAACAGGAAATAAGATTTTACCATTGATCTCCTTGGGGATGTGTACCGGCGAGCACGACGTGAGTGCATCGTGCACTGATTTTCCCTGCATTTTCCACGCAGATGGAAAGTACGGCTACACAGCACAAACTCTCCAACTATTGCTCATCATTTCACTTTGACTTTGGCATCGTTTCGCCTTCAACTGAACTGCGAGCCAACAAAGACGGGTGGCAACCGTGCTGCATCCACTGGGTATTGTTTTCCTTCGGTCCGGAAGTTGCGGTGCTGAACACGGGTACGGTTTGGCAACAGCATGGCGTCCGGTGTTCCGTTCCATTGGGAAACTCGTCGAAGAAGTTAATAAAAATAAGCATAAAATCTTATTGGAAAATTGAACAATAACACCAGAATTGGCGAAGTGGTGAATCGATCGAACACCGCGCATTCGCAAGAATCCCGCGCCCGCGATGCGTTCTTATACCGGATTGTGTTCCGGATTTCGGTGGTCGATGATGCAATGATGCGGGAAACCGGTCTAGAGCAAGGGATCAGGCCCACAAACAAAAAGGAAAAAAAAACATACGCGGAATTTTCTCCCTTTTGCACAACGAAACGGAACGGCCACAGTACACGGTTGTGGTAGAAATCCCCGCTCCTTCCGAACCGAGGATCCGGTTGTTCAGACTCGAACCGAACACGAGGGGATGGAAATAAAGAAATATTAACAACAAAAAATGGATAGACTCCAACCGATTCCTCTCCGATATCCTTTATCCGATGACGAGCGTAAGTACCCGCGCGTAAGTATGTTTGTGAGTTTATGATCTTGCAAGAACCGTATCGTAAAGCAATGTTTTATGGTCTGCAAAATTGATAACAAATTCATACCATCGATATTGTTCGCCAGCAAAACCATCGCTAAAGTTAATGCAGCGAGGGTGAAAAATTCAACAAAACCGACATCCGGTGTTAGGAATCAAAATTTAAGTGTTGCATTGTAAAATCTATCCACTTACCGGTACTGGAATGTGATCAGAAAATGATGCACGGTGATTGGAAAGGAATATTCATCGTTAAAACTGATCAACTGTACAAGCAAATATTCCAAAATACAGAAAAGGAGAATGGTTTTTTAACGTTTAAATTTTATGTGAAAATGAAAATCATTTTTAACTTTATTGGAAATAATTTGTTGAATAACAGGAACAAAAATTTACACTTAACGTGCTTTCCACAGCCATTAATGACTATGAACATTTAATTGAGCGTTCTTTTTTACCCAAATTTTTTCTCAAATTGTTTTTTTTTCGAATTTTTCGAAGGTACATTGTACGCTTAAGCGTTATCGCGAAACGTGATTCTTTTCTCAAGACTGATCTGCTATGTTTCTCTTGAAAGATGACCTCAAAGAAAACCATTACGCTGGACCTTACTGGCGAGACATCCGTTCGCGATTTTTTCGTTAAACTCCTGCTTGATCCTAAGACCAAAGACGAAGTATTGGCCAATACTTGGTGAGAGTGTATATGTCAGGTATTACTTTATAAAATACCAATACGCGCTGAGCTTAACGGACAAAATTCGTTCTCCAACCCAATCAAGATCCCACCCATTAGACAAAGTGATTCGTTTAATGCTTCTAAGGTAAAATATAGTTTATTACTTCATTCCATTTCTGACTCTTGCTACTTTTCAAACTGTGTATTAGTGTGTACGTATTAGTTACTTCATGGTATGTGCATTGCATTCTTTTCATGAATGATCTTAACTATTGTTTCATCTAAAACCAGGTCTTATGATCAACAATGAGAGTTGTATTTTTACATCCAATGCGTAATCAAACACTTATGGAATTGTTTCGAATTTCGGTTTGTTTGCGAGATCGTGNCAAAGGAAAAAACACATTTGAGATATATTTGCAAACATTCAGTTGCAGTGGAAAATGGCCGCTACAAATAATTCTCTAGTGCGTTGGGTTGTGCAGGTGAATAGCAAAAGCAGGGTGCATTATATGAAATTGGTTTAAATAAAATGAATCCGAACGAACGCTATTGTGTTGATTGATTGTTTTATTTATTTATTGTTTTTTTTTGCTTGAAGGTTGAAAGAAGCAATATCACAATTATAAGCAGATTTTTCTGTTTTATTACGTAATGGGGACATCATTAAACAATTTAAACTATTTTAATACGCTTACACGAGTACGTTTTACTACCAGCTGTACTCCGCATTAAACCAATCATTGGAGTAGGAGTTCATATGTGATATTAACAATAACATCACATAGCTGAAGTAACGCTTCGTTGCAATGAAAGCGGTATTAGTGTGGCCGCATTCGAGTGTGGCCGTTCGAAAGAAACTGAAAAAGCGAATTAAAGTATCATTCAATGCCCATGCTCTTGATAATTCTTCCAGATAGATAGATAGACGATCAGGTAAGCAGACAAAAATTTCATGTGCTTAAAAACATTTTCAAATTAATCGTTCTGAAACTCGTTCCGAAAAAGCATCCGAAAAATCTAATTGTTTACAGAGTTTGGAACATCAAAGATTGGTCGATTGAATCGATTTTCAATTTTTTATTGATGGTTTATTGAAAAGTTTATTATATTTTTAATATCTGAACTTTAGCGTACCTAATAACAAAATTGAAAATAAAATAAAACTTACAGGAGATCGTAGCTTTGACAAATTGCCGACCAGCGGTATATACTAAAACATAATTTAGCATTACCATCATTATGTGGACACATGGGTAGTGTGTGTATGTGTGTGTTTTTTTTTATTTCAATAAAAAAACGTCTTAATTTGTTATCTGTTTCCTTGGTGGAAATGGTCAGATTCATGATAAGCGATACAGAGTGATCGTCCACGGAGAGAGATACAGTAATCCTCATCCGCCATTCACCATTCTACTACATCATAGAGCTAGTCTTTGTCGTAAGTTAACATTGACCACGATTATACAGATCACAGACATCCCAAGAAATTTATCATTACGAATTTATCATTAGAAAAGCATCATTACGGTCATATTATTTCATGGATGGATGTGACTTTATTCTCAAGATATTTCGTACAGAGAGAACAAATAAAAAATCATATTAAATAGTGAAGTTCTTATAGCGCACTGAACAAGGTAGTTTTCCTATTTAACTTATTAACTTATTATTGTTTATTATTTATTAACCTTATTTAACGTATTCTTAATTTATTTTGATTATATAACCTTATTTACTCGGATTTACTCAGACTCAGATTTATCAGCTTTATCATCACTTTATTATAATTTCTCAATATTTCCCGGTTTAAAGTTGATATTGATAGTTCATATTCAGAAAATTGACAAATTATCAAAATGTAAAGTCTAACTTCATACTATCTACAGCACTTTATGATAAAATTAGAATGCACAATACAATAATTGAACTATCGACAATGTAAAGCTAATACTGAGCCATTGAACCTGAAACATGTGTATTTACCAGAAATTTTGCGTGTGCTCCATCAATCGTAAACAGTAAGTGTTTTAATCCAAATTTTGCATTTGATTACTCTAAAAAAGTATGAAAAAAAATGTATAATTAATATTTTTGTTATTTTTAATCGTCCAACAAAATACCTCAAAGTAAATTCATGTTAAAATAAAATCTCATTCAAATTGTTTGAATATTTTTTTTCATACATATCATTTCATTAGGGAAAACATTTATGTAAAGTAAAGTTTACAAATGTTCTGTGGTTCAAGAATAACGCTAATGCAATGGAGGGAAACTCTTTTTTTCTCAATGTTCTCTAATAGTTTTTCGTAAAAAAAAGTATTTTTTTAGTCGTTTGATCCAAGAGGAAAAAGATATACACCTTGGAGATCGCGTACATTTTGTAGTTCTATTGCCCTTTAACAGGACCAATTGAATAGTCAAATAAAAATTTAGTAAAATCTCACTTAGCAATAGCTCTACAGATTAACACAGATTTTTTTTAATTTAAGTTAATGTTTTAAGCGAAGAATAAGAATTATGTACTATTTCACGGATTTCGGTCAATTTTCTGAAGATTCGTTCCTACAAAATTATTTGTTAAAACAATCAGTATAAACAAGATGGTAAAATTCAGTTCTGAATCTCAATATAAACTTTAGTCCTTGTTTTCTGAGTAAAAATAGATTGAATTTATGGAAGGCTGACACAAGATGTACGCGATTTTCCTGTCAAATAGGAATAATGTAGAAGATTCCCTTAATATGAAGCATTCCATTGCATAAGTTTAGGCGTTTTCATCAAACGCTTCGCCAACGCTTCATTGTAGGGGTGTGCTTTCAGTTTCAATTTGGTTTGTACATTAACTACTGAAAGTAATGAATAAATACCGGTTTTTAAATTTGATTTTCCTTTACAATGCAGTCGTGTTCAAAGTCCATTTTGTGCATGCTTCACTTCATTGCTCAACAATCGTACTTCATCTTCGAACAAATCTCCCGAGCACGTTTGAAGGATTAATTCCAAACAGTAAGATACACTGATTGCTACACACGGACCCATATTCAAACAACGTACGTGATGCGATATCAGACGGCTCTTTATTCAGCATCTTCTGCCAATAACTGCCCATATTTGACGATACTGGGCACTGCTTACGCCCAAATGTTGAAACCAAATGACACACCTTCCTTTCTTCCAAACAAGTGCAAAAGTACTTATCAGCAGCTGCTGTGAAACCATTCTTCATAGCATTTTCTTTATTCCGTATCATTGCACCGGGAAAAAAAAGAATGTACTCAATTTAAACAAAACTCCAAAGACGTAACACCATAAAACACTAGCACCTCGGTAGCAACAGTCAACGCGCTTAAGACACTCCATTAATCATTTGCCATTAATTATGCATAAAGGAGTACAATGGGTGGCACTGTGTTGAAGTAGCAACCGGGCGCTCTGTTCGCCCGAGTCATCGTTTAACGGATGGGCAATGATTAGCCCCCGGACGGAGGTTAAGTCCGACCCGACAAGCTGGTCAGGTTCATCTTCATCATCGTTTCTCGTCACCGACACGGCCCTTACCGGGACCACATCGTCCTGCGCCCGTACCGTTTCGATCGGGAATCGTCCACTCCGGAAAGGATGTCATCCTACGAAAGCATACTGACGGAAGGACTTCTCGACGGAAGTGGCGTCCTGCTGGTTTTGCAGCCCCGTACACCGAACATAGCACGCGAGGGACGAGCAGAGCGATCATTTATCAGCGCCTGGCAGGAGTTTAAGTGAGAGATTATCGCCACGAGACGAAGTTCGGGACTATCCGGAACTGCGAGCGCCATTGTTCCGGAAGTGCTGCCCGGTGTGCTGCCGGTGAAAAATGGTTTTGTAAGGATTCGTCGTTCCGATGCTATTTCTCTTCGCGTTCGCTTCACTCACTGAATCATGCATCTGGACGGATTCCGGCTGCAGCTTTCGTCAGCCGAGGTGAGAACTCAGCATACGGCTGGAAGCCACACTCGGAGCGTGAACAATAATCCTCTACAAACGGGGTGACATCGGCATGGGAATTCGGGCAGGTTGCTGTAAATTTTCTTGTTTGTCTGTGTGGCTGTATGTGTGTGTGTGTGTATATGCTCAGTTTCCGCTGCAGCATTGGTCATAGCAAAATGTACCCGATAGATCGCTTGCAAACAATGAGAATGCAAAAACGTGAAACGTGCTGCTAGATGAATGAATAATACGGTCAGTCAAACACTACCGGTCGCTCTACTACTGGTAGGCGCATGGTAAGTTGGAGTCGAGGCTTTGAACAAGGAAAACGTAAATCTTAACAAACAAACAAACAAACAATACGGTGTCATATGTACGAACTCGACATGCGTTTATCAAGAGGACAAACGATTATCTGCTCAAGATGTGGATTAAGCCATTGCATAAGTTGAGGAGAAAAACTTGTAAAAACTTTAATGGTAATATTACAACATTCATAGTGTTTTGTTAGGATAATACCATCATGATCAACCTTTGCATACGTAAAAGTTTTGTTACTTTGTTATTGACGAATCTGTTATTAGTATTGTATTATTACCAATAAAGCCCTGCTATCTTAGTTTTACACGCTAATTAAAGCGTTCTAATGGACATAATAACCAATATTTCTTGTATTAGAGTTCTAGTTGAATTATTTTTAGGAAGCACTCTACGAACTTTAAACTGATTTCTGCGGATCTGGGTCGGTATGAAACATTTTTCCTGAAACTACTAAAATATCTTAGCTCGTTATAGTTTTGAGTGGTGCTTTGAGTGGTTGACACATTCCTTGGCTTTAGATCTTATTAACACTTTCAATATTATTACGGTCGTTAATGGAAATATTTTCGACCAACTATTAAGCTACACGTTTGTTTCCTAATCATACAATGCTCTTAAATATTAGGACCAGAACGTTCTGCAGGGGATAAAAAAAATTCTATTGATTTAAAGCATTCTGAGCCTTACTTTGAACATTTGAGATGTTTTGCGCTCGTTTCTCATTGTAATACAGTCTTCTCCCGAGGTATACTATATTCGAGTTCAACTAATTCGAGACATGCCTTTTTTAAGTTTGATATTTAATGGAACCTTTTATTTAGAATTTAATTTTCTAATTAAAATTATTAAATTTAATTAAATTTACAATGCAGGTGTTAAATAATTCCAAAATTACGGTTTTCTTGAATAGTATGAATATTAGCTGAGGTAACAATCTGAGTAAATTTTGGAAAAAAAACATTAAAAATATATTATTTCTAATGTGCTTTGTAATATGCAATGCAAGTATTCAATTTCTTAAAACGAAATTTCTCCGGAACTCATTATCTGCGTACCTCGGGAAATGACTGTACAAGGATGTAGCTCACACATACTTACAAGCGATTCATGGCTAAAATCGTGGTTTAAAAAGCTTATGGAGCGGTACATTAAAACTTTCGAAGTATAATTGCTATATTGTGATGTTTTCATCGATAAAATCGTTTCCGATGAAAAATTTTTTCTTTAATTCTTTTATAATTCTCAAAAAATATATATCCCTAGTAGCCATCCTATTATAGAAACATCCTTTTAGCACGCGGACATAAGCATTTAAAATACTCTTCCGAACAAATTGTAAAATATCCAAAACTGCTATAAATTGTGGCAACATATTAAAGATATCTTTAATTTGCGCATATCTCCTTACCAAAAAAAAGTGCACAAATTTCTTTCTAACCCATTGAAGAATCGCGATTCTAAATGGGTTTCAATCAACAAAATTTCTCTTCATTTCGTGTTAATTTACGTTGGCTACAGAATTTCACAACAAATCGTTACCGTCGTCAGTATGCTCGTATACGTATGTACCTCACACAAACACATACGGTAAATTCAACCGATTTTCCACGATACGCCGCTGATTGCATTTCGCATCGAAATGTGACTGGAAAACAGCGTTCCCGAAATCCCGCCCGCCCGGAATGCGGTTGTTTTTTGCTGGGAACGATATTTTTGGCGTTCGTCTACAAAACTGTGAAGCAGCGAACAAACAGCTCGTTAAATCAATTATAATTAAAAGCTTTACATGTCTGTCGCACGACGTGTAGCAACCAACGCCATAAACAATCCGCGCATCGTAGAAACGGATGTAATGGTGTACGGTGGTGTGGTATGGGGAATTAAATCGGGAGGAGTTTAGGATGCCTTTACTAGCAAAACATTTGCAGTGCTTGCGATGGTAGTTATCCTTCTCATCCTTGACATAAAATTGTTGCGTTGGTGCTGCAAATGAAATAAACTTTAACGCAATGTTAAAAGTTTTGTAGCAAGTCCAATTATAATTATCCATATCAATATTGCAAATAAGCACGCATTGTAGTCATTTTTTTCTTTTAAATTTTAATGAAGTTAATACTGTATTATGCACTAGAAAGCCTCTAAAAGGATGTCATTTCCTTTTTTAATATTCTTCCTATTTCTACTAACATCATCCCCATTTCTAATACTACTTCCATAATTACCTTTTCTCATTTATAGCCTGCATTCACCTAAAACAAAGTACTTCGTGCGTCTAAATTACCGAGTCCTACAAATCAAAACTTCCGTCTTGGCATAGGTACACCACAAGTACAGCTGCTCAGCCTCTACATTGCTGACAGTTTAGCCGCAGCAGAACACACAGATACAAATTAATACTTCAGCCCTTACAGTCTAACTTGCATTCCTTTCTTTCTGTTTGTCCAAAGGAAGCTGCGAGTGAAAATTGAATCAAACTATTTACTTTGTCACGGTGCCGGGGTAAGGAAGGAGTTTACATGCCTTCGAACACCATCGTTACATTCGCCGCCTAGCTGAATGTGTAAGTGCTTGCAGGACCACACCCGACTAGCACTTCGGAATGATACGGATACGGTACAGCCAACCAGTCATCTCACCAGTGAGCATTTGAGGCTAGAATAAATATAAATTGAACACACATTTGACTAAACATTATAAATTACTCTTATCCGCAATGGACCGCACGGTTTCGTAATGGAACCTATTTGCCAAAGTTTCTTACGCACAGTACGCTCTGTCATCAGTGTGTGAGTGTATGTGCTTGTACGGCCACAACATTGGTGGACGTTAAGCATAAATCAATCGAACGCTGAATAGAATTCAACCGCACGGCTCTTAGCGGATGCATTCCACCGAAGTACCCATGCAGGGGGACTACGTACGCCGGGGTTTGAGGTGTGACTGCAACGGAGCATTATCTTAATGTCTAAGAATTAACCAGATTATTCAATTATGACCCAGCGGCATCCCTTCTTCACCGGCGAAAGCATTGTAAACCAGGTGCCAGGAAAGCCAGTGTGAGACAAACACTTCTCCGACGCTCATCCCAGGCATGCGTGAGGTCGTCCAGATGGTCAAGTGCGAACGTTGACGCTATTCAATTACCCACCCCGGGCTGGGGGATTGATGGCTTGTTTACTTCTGTGTCGATTGCTCGTTTGATACGCTCGTACAACTTTACTAATCATAGGTTGGCGACCAATCGGGCCTAAACGAGCGTATCCCGGTAGGCCCAAACGTATCGATCCGAACGCAAGTTTTATTGTTTCTTTCTTTTTCTCTTTAATCCTTTCTCTCTCTTTCTCTCTTCATCACCGCTTCCTACCACCGCGGGAAAGGAATTCCTTCTTCCTCCAGGTCAACGCACCAGAACGAATGAGACCCGTGCACTGGTTGTCGAATTAAATTTAATTCCTCATAATTATCTTTCGAACAAATAGCCCACACTTTTGGGATGGCCTTCGGTGCACACCTGCCTCCTTCATGCTCGATTTCGCGTGTGTAATGGCGTTCAATTGCTCGAATTACTGTGCCGCGCTCGAATCGTTTTTAGCGAAGTTCTAACGCAAACGGTCATTACCGTTCATAATATGGTATTAAAATAGTCGAATAATTTTCCAACAACGCATCGGCGAACGCGCCATTCTATCTGCGCGAACGTGCGAGTAATTGTTTATTATTGTGCGTTCAATTAGAAACCGGATTTGTTTGGAAATGTAAGCCACGTAATGATACCTTTAGTGAGTAGATGTTTGGAAACGGAACAAAAACAAACAAATTTGTTTGCATTCTCACAGCTTGGTGCCTTGGAGCCTCTCGGTGGAATAGCTATTGGGGTCTCCACCGATACAGAACTGTTGACCGGGAGGGGCTTGATCTTTGAGGCAAACTATTGTTTTTCAGCCTTTACACGAAATACACGCCATTTTCAACATTCAACGACACAAACATTCATATCAATTTGTTCTAAGAAAAATCTTACTTTCGATAGTTCTGATTGAATGTGGTTTACTAACCCGGGAAAAGGATAATTTGTACGCTGGACACTTTACTTTCATAAACCTTCTCTTCTTCTTGGCATTAACGACCTTACAACAAGTCACGCCGGCCATTTCTGGCTTACTAGACTTATTTTACCGCGTAGCCGGATAGTCAGTCCTTGCTACGGGGGAACGGTCTGGATGGGATTTGAACCCGGTCCGGCCGTGTGGACTGGCGCCGTTTATCACATGCACCACCGGACCGCCCCATAAACCTCTGGAAAGCATTAACCTTGGGAAGATAAAACTACTTCTTCGCGGCCCCTTTGCTTTTACACACTGGCATTTGCTTTTTTTTATATGCACACTTCAATTTGGCTTTGGCACATTTCAAACACCAGAGCCGTCTCCAATGGCCACATTTTTCAATACACAAATTTACGCAACAAGCTAATTGAAAAATAAACATCACCTTTTTCAATCAGAAAATTACGAACACTTCTGAGCTCAAAGATAAGGATTGCTTTCCACAACATGTCCCGAAAGTTCATTTTCGTTTATTTCAAAATTTATGTGTTTTTTTTTTCCAAACACAAATGCAAATTATTTGCAACGCAATGATTGTAAATTAGCTTAATCCCACAGTCGTCCTCTCTCGCGTAGGCGTACAGCAAACTGCGCTGACCACTTAAAGTTTGGAGCAAGAACGTAAGAACGTACATTTCCTGCGCAGGAAAGTGCAAAGTTGAACAAATCTTGTTATTGCTTAACCACGATCAATGCGATACCTGTTTATCTGAAAGTGCATCGATGACTTATTCAACCGCAAAAGTGTTAATAAGGAGGCAAACTCACTACTTCACGGTACCTTCTTCAATAGCGTCTTTCTCTTTGCCTAATCATTTTTTCAACCTTTGTACGATCATTTCCATACAAAATGTTTTTTGGAACGTTTTACTTTTACACAGTGGCATTCTTCTTTCACTTACACAGTTTATGCTTTGATGTATAGAACACACCGCACTCGATCGAAATGAACAAATATCAACAAACCAAGCCTACGCTGGCATTACGATCTTCACACTAATTGATATACTTAACAATCTTTGTACAGAATAAGATCTTTGGGGAACAATATTACCTTTTGGGCCCAAAAAAACAACTCTTGCAAAATTGTCCAAGTACCAAAAGTTTTTTTTTCATATCTCAAACGTGCCCGATCGCTAATGATCACAATTTTTCCTCATCATCTCTTCTGCTACGTTATCATGAAACACCTACACAACTATAATTGGCGAAGCAGCCGCCCGATCTTATCTTTCGGATCTTTTTCTTTCACACAAACTTCGCTCCAACTTGAGAGTTTTTTTCTTCTGCTACCAATATTCATACACATTTCCGTTCTTCGTATAGCGCTGATTATGTGTAACAAACATTTCTCGACATCACACATTCGCCATTAGAGTTGCTCTCTCGACTGCACAGGCTAAATGTAGAGTCCAGTTGTGGCAATAGCTGCTAATGACTTGGCTGAGCTAAGCTGAAGAAAACTCCAAATCGATACTCGTAATATTGTTATTGTTAATTTTTTAATAAACTTTATGAACTACGAAACTTCTACATGAACACTAAACAAAAAATCCAAAACCCTAGGTACCTTTTTTTAACATCCACAGGAATAAAGAAATATACAGCGTTCTTCGCTCTTTATCACTCAACATTTCTTTACTTTACTGCATATGCACACAGCAATCTACGATTGTTCACTGCACAAATCATATCACTACATCAATTTGTTTGTTATCACAACCCTCTAGGATATGTTACCCAATCACTACTCATACGATCTCGATGGAGTGCATTCGAGCGGAAATTGGAAATATTGCACTTCAAACGCGTCTATGACTTCCCGTACCAAAGCCATCTACTGGGGCTTGTCTGTTCAATTTATTACTAGCATTGAAGATTGCCAAACTACTGTAACATGGTGTGTGCCGGTGTATGCTACTGTATCCTCTGTACACAATGTACACAAACGGGTTGTATGCTTCGATTGCTATCAATATTCTCATTCCATACCGTGCATCGGATTGTCATCGGCTCCTCAGGGTAAGATTTGTGTCCAATTTGAACACCTGATGTAACGAAGGCTCGGAGGAAGGTACACATTTTTTTTTACAACCGATTCCACATCATTTTCCAAAACATCTGGAAAACCCAACGTCTGATGCAGTCCGGGGAAGGCGACACAGTGAGATATTGCGTTTACCATAATTCCAAATTTTACCATTTGTTTGTTTTTTTTCTATTTATTTATTATATTTTAGTGTTCAAAATGCATAAACACATCTTTCATATCCAATATACATTATTATAAAACATGGACACGAACGAAAGTTTAGCTAAAGTTTTCGTTCTGAATACTACATGCAATATTTATCCTCTTGTTCCTTTTTTAAAACAACACCGGTTCAAAGTTCTTCTGTTTCTCTCAATTCCTCGCTCGCCGTTCATGTTCTTGCGATCCGACGATCCTAAAGAATAGACAAACGAGTTCGCGTATAGTTGCAGCAACAGGAAATAAGATTTTACCATTGATCTCCTTGGGGATGTGTACCGGCGAGCACGACGTGAGTGCATCGTGCACTGATTTTCCCTGCATTTTCCACGCAGATGGAAAGTACGGCTACACAGCACAAACTCTCCAACTATTGCTCATCATTTCACTTTGACTTTGGCATCGTTTCGCCTTCAACTGAACTGCGAGCCAACAAAGACGGGTGGCAACCGAGCTGCATCCACTGGGTATTGTTTTCCTTCGGTCCGGAAGTTGCGGTGCTGAACATGGGTACGGTTTGGCAACAGCATGGCGTCCGGTGTTCCGTTCCATTGGGAAACTCGTCGAAGAAGTTAATAAAAATAAGCATAAAATCTTATTGGAAAATTGAACAATAACACCAGAATTGGCGAAGTGGTGAATCGATCGAACACCGCGCATTCGCAAGAATCCCGCGCCCGCGATGCGTTCTTATACCGGATTGTGTTCCGGATTTTGGTGGTCGATGATGCAATGATGCGGGAAACCGGTCTAGAGCAAGGGATCAGGCCCACAAACAAAAAGGAAAAAAACATAAGCGGAACTTTCTCCCTTTTGCACAACGAAACGGAACGGCCACAGTACACGGTTGTGGTAGAAATCCCCGCTCCTTCCGAACCGAGGATCCGGTTGTTCAGACTCGAACCGAACTCGAGGGGATGGAAATAAAGAAATAATAACAACAAAAAATGGATAGACTCCAACCGATTCCTCTCCGATATCCTTTATCCGATGACGAGCGTAAGTACCCGCGCGTAAGTATGTTTGTGAGTTTATGATCTTGCAAGAACCGTATCGTAAAGCAATGTTTTATGGTCTGCAAAATTGATAACAAATTCATACCATCGATATTGTTCGCCAGCAAAACCATCGCTAAAGTTAATGCAGCGAGGGAGAAAAATTCAACAAAACCGACATCCGGTGTTAGGAATCAAAATTTAAGTGTTGCATTGTAAAATCTATCCACTTACCGGTACTGGAATGTGATCAGAAAATGATGCACGGTGATTGGAAAGGAATATTCATCGTTAAAACTGATCAACTGTACAAGCAAATATTCCAAAATACAGAAAAGGAGAATGGTTTTTTAACGTTTAAATTTTATGTGAAAATGAAAATCATTTTTAACTTTATTGGAAATAATTTGTTGAATAACAGGAACAAATTACAAAAAAAAATATTTACACTTAACGTGCTTTCCACAGCCATTAATGACTATGAACATTTAATTGAGCGTTCTTTTTTACAAATGCAATTTTTGGTTTTAACATTCCATCGGCTATTGTGCATCCAGTTGTTCAGAACTAACGTAAAACACGGTGATTGACCTTGAGCGATTGAAACGTAAAAGTCTGCAAAAGTCCCAAATTGATTCTCGTGATTATTCGGTTGTCGTAAGTAAGATATAAAGGGGCGGTCAGGTGGTGCATGTGATAAACCGGCGCCAGTCCACACGGCCGGACCGGGTTCAAATCGCATCCGGATCGTTCCCCCGTAGCAAGGACTGACTATCCGGCTACGTGGTAAAATAAGTCTAGTAAGCCAGAAATGGCCGGCGTGACCTGTAAGGTCGTTAAGCCAAGAAGAAGAAGAAGTAAGATATAAAGTGCTGCTGGATTTTTGCCTAATTAAACGAATTTTTCGAAGGTACCTAGTACGCTTAAGCGTTATCGCGAAACGTGATTCTTTTCTCAAGACTGATCTGCTATGTTTCTCTTGAAAGATGACCTCAAAGAAAACCATTGCGCTGGACCTTACTGGCGAGACATCCGTTCTCGATTTTTAACCTGCTTGATCCTAAGACTCCTGCTTGATCCTAAGACCAAAGACGAAGTATTGGCCAATACTTGGTGAGAGTGTATATGTCAGGTATTACTTTATAAAATACCGATACGCGCTGAGCTTAACGGACAAAATTCGTTCTCCAACCCAATCAAGATCCCACCCATTAGACAAAGTGTTTCGTTTAATGCTTCTAAGGTAAAATATAGTTTATTACGTCAATCCATATCTGCCTCTTGCTACTTTTCAGACTGTGTATTAGTGTGTACGTATTACTTACTTCATCGTATGTGCATTGCATTCTTTTCATGCTGATCTTAACAATTGTTTCATCTAAAACCAGGTCTTATGATCAACAATGAGAGTTGTATTTTTACATCCAATGCGTAATCAAACACTTATGGAATTGTTTCGAATTTCGGTTTGTTTGCGAGATCGTGTAGCACACGCATTAGCTTTAGTTTGTTTTTTATTTATTCTATAATTTATGGATCCGGTGATTACGTCATGTTATTTGTTATCCAACATTGCAATTAAGACTATCTACGGGTTTCTAACATTCACAACTTCTCGCTACCCTTCTATATTATTGAATAAAAGGGAAGGTACGATGGCACGAAAACAGGAAACGAAACTAGAGGCCAACATTAACATTAACCAACTTCACCAGTTCAACATCAAGGGCCTTCAACCAAAGGGCCTGTATTTTCTTTGAATTATATTTTTGAGATACATTTTACCGCCTCAGGAAATCGTAGTAATTTCCTAATATTTGTTTCGGTTCTTCTGTTTCCTCAGGAATTGTCTTGCTGTTTTTGACTTAAAGCCGGTGCCAGTGTCACTGTTGGTCTGACTCATACGGAACTACTGAATCACTATATATGTAGAACAGTTCCAAACCTTGTTAGTGATGCTTCAAGCAGCAACAGTAATAATACTCATTGCGTTCATAGGTATGTTCTAAAGCTAATTGAACCTGCATTTCTTTGCTTTGAACATTGCTTATGTGTCAATGTTTGTTTCGAAATAGGCCCTCCACTTTACATTTGGGGTATTTTTCTTATTTAGTAAATGACTTTTTACCATAACGTGTAGAACTTTTAACTCACTATGTAGACAAAAAACAGCGTTTGAAACAGACCGGACAAAAACTAAAAGAAATGTTAAATTCCTCACAAATTTCCCGTCGTTCATAAAGCACTAAAGCAGCATAAAGCAACATAAAGCCTGTGAAATCAAAGCACTTCATTTCGAGCGCTTTCATCGAACCATCAATTAGGAGTGTTATTGAAATAAACGCATCTAAGAAATTGAAAATCATTTCTCCAAAATAGCTACCCTTTCGCCCGTTCGCACACTTTGCCATGCCGCAGTTCGATAGCAAAATTATAAACTTTTCGGTTCACTGAAGCAAGCAGCTTTTCGCCGAGTGCGCTCCATCGAATCANGAATTGTCTTGCTGTTTTTGACTTAAAGCCGGTGCCAGTGTCACTGTTGGTCTGACTCATACGGAACTACTGAATCACTATATATGTAGAACAGTTCCAAACCTTGTTAGTGATGCTTCAAGCAGCAACAGTAATAATACTCATTGCGTTCATAGGTATGTTCTAAAGCTAATTGAACCTGCATTTCTTTGCTTTGAACATTGCTTATGTGTCAATGTTTGTTTCGAAATAGGCCCTCCACTTTACATTTGGGGTATTTTTCTTATTTACTAAATGACTTTTTACCATAACGTGTAGAACTTTTAACTCACTATGTAGACAAAAAACAGCATTTGAAATAGACCGGACGAAAACTAAAAGAAATGTTAAATTCCTCACAAATTTTCCCTGATTCATAAAGCACTAAAGCAGCATAAAGCAGCATAAAGCCTGTGAAATCAAAGCACTTCATTTCGAGCGCTTTCATCGAACCATCAATTAGGAGTGTTATTGAAATAAACGCATCTAAGAAATTGAAAATCATTTCTCCAAAATAGCTACCCTTTCGCCCGTTCGCACACTTTGCCATGCCGCAGTTCGATAGCAAAATTATAAACTTTTCGGTTCACTGAAGCAAGCAGCTTTTCGCCGAGTGCGCTCCATCGAATCAAGCACCATCGGCTGCAATACACATTGCAATCCAACCGAATATATTCGTGCCCGAATTGTGAACCAGCATTCAATTTGTTAGCCACCTACAACATTCGGCTCTATCCCTAGCTCGTTGGCCGCTCATTCTAAACTTTTGCTTCCAGTGTTACGGCTTAATTCAATATAATTCCGACCAGTTCGTTTGAGTTGCAACATTTCATTCCGGGCATCGGTAACGAAGCAAACACACACCGTGAGGCAAATGTTTCGGTGGCAGGAGGTGGCAGGCCGAGTTGGTTGGTTGCATCTTTTCATCGAATGATGGGCGCCAGAAATGCTTACGTTAAAATGTTTGATATCGATGCAACCTTATGGCCGAGGGAGTTTGCTCTCCGTCGAGCCATAGCATCAAACCGATCCATCTTGGGTGGGTTGAGAAAACTTTCAAAAGCGTTGCCCTTTTTCTTTATATATCCTTCGCAGTCTTTTTGCTGCACTTTTTTACTATATTGAAGGCAATGCACGAAATGGGAGTTGTGGGGAAATCTTTTGAAAGTTGCTCTTTTTCAACCCGCTGGCGGCCGTTTTCGATGACCCGTTTTGTAGAAATCTTTCATGGATGTTTGCCGGTACCACCACCAGCTAAACGGTGGGCAAACAATTTGGTTCAAAGCTCAATAGAAACGGGCAATACGGGTACTTCTATGGACGAAACTTGCATCCAGAACAGCATACCAATCTTTCGCCCTTTCTTAGATTAGAGAACGAAGTTGTTGGTAAAACTCAAATTTCTCTATACTAAATACGCTCTATATAACGATGCGATCGAACTGATGGTCTAAGGGCTAAGCATTTACAAATTTTACTTGCGAAAAATTGCTGTAAAAACCACCTGCAAGAAATAAGCCACGTTGCGTCTAATGCACATATACCCACCTACCGTTCAATCTTAGTTCCGGTGCTCTCGTTCCGTTTTTTCTTCAACAATCTTTCTTTTTAGTAGTTTCATTTTATAACCACGTGCCCACCCAACTTGGCACTCTCCCTGCAGCACGAAAAGAATTCGATCCGGTTGTCCATTAGCCGAATGAACCTTAGCTTCACTTCCGGCGTACGGGCGCAACGGAGTTGGCGTTCGTTGATTAGCGACGTGACAACCGTACGTCACGTCGGTATCGGAATTTTGCACCACAATTGTCATTCGTTGCAGATTGTTCGTTAGGACGCTACTAGAACGGCCAGCCGGCCGGAATGAGATCGACCGAGTGGCACGGACCATTTCTTTTAGCCAACCGCTTCCATTGATTTGATTACCACCTTACGCCACTGGCCACTGGGACTAGGTATTATTTTATTACTTCAATCACATACCCTTCTGCTTTCCAGTCTCTTAGTATGCTTTTCTGTCCCCCTTGATACGTCCATTCAGTTTTTGCCTGTCACTTCTACCGATTGGCAGATTTTTTTTTTCGTAGCTAGCGTGCTCACGTCCACAATGCTTCGGCCGTACAAGCAGCACGGATATCCGGCAGGCAGGATATCCTGCAACACAAGACACTAAAAACAGTGCGCGATGAATCCATTCTCTCTGCTTGAATGCTCCAACGAGAAGCAAAATATAATATAAAATAAAATAAACCCGATTCATTGGATGAAAGATCATTGGTTTACTTTGGCATGAAACATCTTTGCTCGGAAGGAGAATACGTCCGTCAGCGGAAATAAATGGCAAAATTTTATTACCATCGTCTTCGGTATTACTCACAGCATCCGAGATGGTTGGAGTGCAAGGACGTCGGATATTTCCGGCTGAATGAAAAACCCGATAAACCCAAAACAACAATACAGAAAACAACTCCCAGAACAAATCCATTCAGTGAGCGGTAGTTGTTCAGTGCACGTAAGGACACATGCATTACGCTTCCGCTAAGGATGAGTTTCGTACGATCTATCGCAACCGTAAAGTGGCATCAACAACATAACTTTACCTGCCACAACGTGCATCGCATTCTCAGATCGATCAGTAATGCAATGTTCATCATTGTAATTAAATATCTATTCATCGTGTTTCACGAACCCAGCTAGACTTCTACAATAAAACAAAAGTGCTACTAAGTAATGGCCAACGGTCTGCAGCTTGTTAAATGGTTTTGAACAATTATGAAAAATGATAAAAGCAAAGTGCACTTTTGGCTGCATTTTAATTTCAATTTTTTAAGTTTATTTACTCAAAGTAGAACCCTTAAAATGTCACTTATAACATATTGAAATTACTACATTTTACTAGAACATACATAATTGTAAAGAATATTGCATAAAAATGGTGTTTGCATTCGTTTTATTTTTTCTTTGGATAAAGTAAAATTGTGAGTATTCGTTTAACCTTCTAATAAAATGTAATGTTTTAAATAACTTTGCAAAAATGTAAAATTCATTATTGAACGTTGTAAAACAATCACTAGCTACGAATAAAACAATTTAACTAGAATAAACGATGATTGTATAGTTCTACAAAAGCTCTATCGTACACCAAGTGCTAAATAGACAGTTTAAATGGATTTCACACAATTTGTTATCCTTGGCCTATTTGTTTTAAGGAAATCGTTCACTTTTGGCCGATATTTACCTTTATAGGTAAATAAATCATTGTCTACAGCAAAAATTGCCTGCCCGAGTCTGCCCTGCTAGTGTAGTTTGCTTGTTTTATTTACTCAACGTAGCATTTCATGGTAACTCTTTGTTGCTACAAACAGCCTCAAACCAACCAGGCAAGATAACACCTAGTTAGCTGTGCTGTGGAAATGCAGCTCTCGAATGTTAAGTGTTTGTAGCCCTTGATGTTTCAGATCTTCATTATATGGATCAAATGGTATGAGCTGAAGTGAAATGGTAAACCAGGCTGTTGATGTTTGTACTATGGCGTTGGATATATTGATACGTAAAAGAAATGATTTCTTAACAAACTTCTACGGTCTTATGAAGCCAATAATCAAGAAGTGTTTACGTTTGAGGTCTAGATCGGTATTGCTGTATGCTTTATTTATTCTAAGGATGAAACACTAATGACTAGACATATCGTTTCGTCACATCATTTCGACAAAACCACAAGTTTCTCAGACATCCTCGGACAGTTGATGAGTAATTGTCTGGAGAAGAGCAATGAGTTGAAACATAAACATGACGACATAACTCAGTGATTCGCTAGAAATAGCCGTTCGCTAATCAATATACCTACACAAAGCAAAAGGCAAATTCAGCATGAGTTGATTAAAAAATTCCTGAACAACTTGATTGGAAAATTCAATGCGTATTTAAAAATGGTTTTTTAGGTTAAGTCATTATGGACAAATTTTACCATTGTTGGTTTTGCTAAAAGCAGTAATTATTGAAGTTCGCATGGCTGTAGACAAATGCTAAACTATAAAATATCAGGATAAAATAGTATCAATACGTGTAAACTTTTTTCGTAAACTTTGGAAAAATTCCTTTTGATTCTTCTAATGATGATGACGATAAAATCTCACATCTTATGGGAGAGGGTAGATACTATGCGATATTTTTGAAGGAGAAGTCTTTCTAATTCTAATTTCTAATTCTTCCCTTAATAGATGTTCATAGTTGCTCATATTCGCCCAATACTACAGATTGACAATTATGGTTTACTATTCGATCTGCATATGGCCTTGTTTCTGGCATATGATATATGGCCTGGATCAACAGGTTCTGTTCTGTTGGATTTTACAAATCCAGGCAGGTAAGTTATCAAAGCATACAACAGCTAAACAGTTACTTAGCCATAATTCCCATACAAAAGGTCTAAGCACAAACTTCAAAAGAACCATGAACAAGGCAAAACAATCTTTTAAATTTTCCAAAGCGTCTTCTCACTTCACGACACCCCGTTTCAAAATGTTTCAATAATATTTGCATTGAAAATGCCATCTAAATTTCAAGGAGGAAATGTATGGTGCGCTTAGTATAATTGCGCTTAAATGGAACAAAAAATATACTTTTCAAGATGGAGTCCAAAGAAAATCTTACTTCTCGTTTATTTAATTTGAAAACTATTACTACACTTAGTTAAATTAAAATATTTTTAAAATCATCAAAATATAACGTATCACATTACCTAGTCCAAATCAACGAAATAAAACAACATAAGTCACTTCAAATAATGACCGAAACTATTCACATTGAATCGCACACGTTTTACAACTCTTTCAGACAGAATCTCACAATGTGCACATTTTACACAACATTCCTTTAGCGTCATTCATCGCATAACTAGCTACACTATGTGCGTGAAAAGTAACACAACATACTGCATCCACCGGAGCGTCATCGACAGTTGGGTTGGAAAGTGTAAGTAAAGCGTCAACTGACCCAACCGAACGAGTACAGTGGCACAATGGGTCGTGCCTGCCCATCCGTACAGATCGAGTGAAATATGGCAGATAAATGCGCATTCCCGATGAGCAGTGCCTGACATTTCTGGCACACGGGACGGGTTACACCCTTCCTCGCCTGTCCACACACGTTTCGGAATAGTGCAGTAAGTGTTTCTGTGGAGAGATCTGTCCGAGAGACCTAAGCAGCTGTCAAGT
>CM028104.1:14621194-14689646 GCA_016170015.1 Anopheles longipalpis | reverse complement strand
AACAGTGCATGTGTTGTAACAACACATTTTTCATCCAAACTAACTAGTTTTACAAACACTTTGCGGTAACACTCATGATTTAATATATAAATAAAGAATACCTTATATGTGGACGTAACAAAAAAAAAAGAACGAACTGCGTCCAAAATGGGTTGTTTTTAGTGCGCTTTCCTGGAGATGAATCAAATCGTTATACGTGGAATTCAACACCATCAGTTGTGCAATAATTTAACAACAAATAGAAGATATAATGTTCGGACATTGTTAATCTATACTGTAGCATAACAAAAGGGAGAGCAACAAGAATTATAAAACAGGTAAATTTAAACTATTTTTAATGCAATTTAGCATGCTTTCAATTAATAAGTTAATAATTTAGCCCGTGTTTGGTGAGTCGTCGACTTTTTGATATATTTTCTATGCTTCTAGTCTGTCTCACGTACAGTATTTTTTTTTGTAACCGTTTTTTCGTTTCACTTTATGATGATAGTGGAAAAATAAAATGATATTTTAACTTCACTTTACGTCCGGATTTTCAAAAGCATACTTTTAAAAAACTTTTTAACAGTTAACATAACACTTAATATGTTCCCGATCTTACCCACAAAACTGCCGTTTTTTTGTGAAATCACATGTTCACAATGGTAATCCCTACCATTAAAGATAAGAATAACTTTTTATTAACACTAGAACTACCGGACCAGCCATTTTGACTGGAACGTGTCATTTTCATTAAATTATTTTTTGGGGTTAAACAATCCTAAGGTAGGGGAAAAATGAGTTTTACAAAATTATGCTATAGTACGATTTATTTTATAAATGATAAAATATACTCCAACTTTTCAAAATTGTTAAAAAAATATCCGCGCACAAAAAAACGCTTGGTAGTTCATATGTTAATATAGTGGCACTTTACTGATATATCTGCTGCAACAATGACATCGACATTTTGTTCCATTTTTTTTATCTTTAACATTTCTCAGAATCGTCGTGGCTAACGGCCTTTTACGATACAAGAAAAAGATATACAAGATATGATACAAAGATACAAGAAGAGTCATGCAACATCGGAAATCTGTTGATTAAATTTGGATTTCTTTCAGGTATCAGTAAGTTCGTCATTACTGTTCAGGATCTCTTTTCGTGAAGGCTAATGTGTGTATTTGCTGAAATGGAACAATACGTAATTAAAATAATTTAAACCATTAAATACGGTTTTAAACTGCAGTATCGTCTAATTAAATCAATTTCAAATGAACATATTTGAATGGTCTCTATTCTTTATTTGACAGTAATAGTAACTGCAATTCTCCTGCTATCTGTCATAATCTGCGATTGATATCAAAGAAATAAAGATGTCTCTATGGTGCTTCTCGTTTTACACCTTATACGAAGAGGCTTCTTGTGGAAAAAAACTACTAATGAGCTACAATAAAATATAAAATGGTGAAACAAATTAATCATGCTAGGAAAGAGAAATTACTCGTGTATTAACTCATAATATCCATCATAAATCAATAAACTATCGCTCATAAGACACAATAAAACTATGGTGACTCTTCATTGTCACTAATCAACGGTTACCACCAACTAAGTCCCACGGTTACACTATCCCACCAGCTTGTTTGCTGTAGCAATCAACAACAGTAAACAAAATTCTTTCGCAGCGTCGTACAAATTGAGGGTCGTTTATTGAATTAGCATAGCTTAACAGGTACGTCTTATTCGCGTTTTAACGTCAACAAAGCAAACGAAGAAAAGCGAGAACTTACTTTCTCCTCCGCCGAACCAAAAACCAACCGGAACGCGTTCCGAATCCTAACCTCATTTTTTGGCGCATAACCTCGATCGACGCTCAACGATCAACCGGCAGAAGGAAGGTCATTCCAGTTGGATTAAAATGCTCAGTAGCTACTTTTGCTTTCTCTCTCATCAACAACATCCAGATCCAGACACAAATATCTATCTTAACAGAGATCGGTTAGTGACACGTCACGTCATAGCTAGTTTCGCTGAAGCTACTTTCGGGAATTTCGCCATTCGCACCCTTCAAAACAGACGTCCTACACACTCAAAAAAACAGCAAGCAATTCTCACAGAATTAGGTTTACGATCCGGTTTAAGCCCAACCGCCACCGGACCATGCTTTTTCGTCCATCAAAATGATAATTCCGATTTCATACACTCCACCCAGTGCGCGTTTTAATAACGGCATATATTACTAGGTCAGCCACAGTCGTACCAATGATGACGCTGTATGTAAAACGACCGAAGGTGAAAGCATTCTCGCTCGTCCATCCTCGTGGGAGACCCAGTCTTGAACATTCTGGCACCTCACAGGACCAGCAAAAGTGCGCTTTTTACCGTTAACTCTTTGCGATCATTCTGCACTCTCCGAGTGCGTGTATAAGAGGTGCTGTAAGTTTCAGAATTTGGGTCACTCGCAGGAGCACCCTTGGACAGGAGACAACTAACAGATTTGTTTTCGATTTTGTGTCGAACGGATATATTCACCGAATATCTCTTGCATGATCGGTTACCTCGGTTACTTGCAGGGAACTTTTTCCGAAGAGGATCCGCTACGAGTACACGTTAAAATGTGCCGCCACGCCTCGCAATGGAAAGCCGTATCTGGTACATGCTGGTCTTTCCGATTGAAAGACTCAAATTTATTAACGTGATTATGGGCAATAAACTTTATAACTGGCAATTTTTCGCATGTGCGTGTACATCGCCAATGCATTCCATGCTCAACAGCACCTTGCAGAACTTGATTGCGAACAGCCCTAAGAACTTCTTTTACTCTTTCTTTCTTTCTTCGGACGTTTTACTTCAGCGACCATTTGGCAGGAACTTCCCTTCCTGCGCACTCCATTCAATGGTCGTCCACACTATTATTTCAGTGTGGACAAAAAGAAGACATAGTCGCGATAGTATTCCTCGGGCTAATCGTCGTAGGTGCTGCTCGTCGTCAAGATTGTCAGATAGCTCAAGGTTGTTGGACGTCCTCGAGCGTAAAGATCTGATGCAATCTGAGCACTCGTTGTTTACCCTAGCCCGTGGTTCTTCTAGCGTCTAGCGCCACATTGTATAAACTGCGTGTAGAACCGACGACCGTTGTTCGCTAAAAGCTGGAATTACGATTATCATTAGGTTGATTGAGAGAACCCTACTGTTGTAGGGTTGGTATGCTGTAAACGGAGAACCTGCCCAGCTACAAAGCCCTATCAACGCTGCTTCCCGCGGGATCTAGCTTGATCTGCGCATCTTTACAACAAAAGATAGGCAAAAAAAGCACTACATAATTTCTAGCGATAATTTTTTATTGATCCTCAATAAAGCGATCGTCGTGGAAAAGCCCCTTCGTAAGCCAACGTTCAACAACGAACCGACGACACTAAACACTGAGCTTCCTAATGGACGTGTATCAAAAGGTGTTGTAAAACGACTTTAATTACACCACTTACTGCAATTGTACTGCCACTTGGTCAAAGTGGGGAAATGGCAGTGTTGGGTGTACAGTCGTCAGCTCCACTCCCTTTCCTTCCCTTCGTTTCATTTACAACCACGGTAAGACCTCTATCACATACTCTATCGATACATCTAATGGAGTCATGCACACATTCCAGGACGTTAATGGTGACGTGGCCCCTCGTAGCTTCAGGACGATTGTTACTTTACTCGCATGAATAGAGGAATTTGCGTATCTCCGTTCTTACAACATGTACCATCGTAGCCGAAGCTTGTCCTCCTTCCCACGAGTCGATGCGTGCCGGTAATCAAAACTTTTAATTGAACTACCACGCGGCTTACGGGGCAACAGTTTCATTGCGTCGCTCGAACGCACAATTGCGATTTCACAATTTCGAGACACTCTGCAAAAGAGGCTTTGCAAAACAAGCATCGAACTGTGAAATTGGAAAAATTTGTACGGGAATTTGCCTTTTGATACGTGTGCCGGCTAAGGCGCCAATATTTACGATTCATTTGCTGCAAGCAAAAAGCGAGATGTTAATCCACAACACCTGTTTGAGCTATGTTGTTTTACCCCAGGATTAAAAGATACATACATTATGGTGTGAGTTGATGATACTAACCAATGTGTCGTGCATTTTATTGATCCAATTAATTCAACGAACTAAAAACCACAACCCCCAATTGTAATATTTTCGTTTTTTAATTCGAATGATTCGGATTGTATGGAGATTTTTTTATTTATATTTTTTTATCTCATTTTTTACTATCGATTAAAAAATAGTTTATTGACATCTTCAAAGCATTAAGAATGAATGAACCAGAATGAGACTGAGAAATGTGTAAAATTACAAAATTATTTATTCTTGACGTCTTGTAATGTCCGGATGGGTTTTTTTTGTCCTATGAAGTTTGATAACGCTCCCACTCCATCCATCAAGTTGTTCTGCAATTTGAAATCAGA
Organism: Anopheles longipalpis; assembly: GCA_016170015.1. Classification (NCBI taxonomy): domain Eukaryota; kingdom Metazoa; phylum Arthropoda; class Insecta; order Diptera; family Culicidae; genus Anopheles; species Anopheles longipalpis. The sequence goes on along the minus strand of CM028104.1, from coordinate 14,685,208 downwards.
TTTTTGACATTGTACATTTTTGTTTTACTTCTAACAGATCTAACATCTATACAGTTTAGCAACGCCAACAAATATAAAGAAATGTTAGAATTTTTTGCTAGCATTAGTTAACATTAGTTAACTCCGGAAGTAGGAGTAAAGAACAGTATAAAGAATAATATTAAATAAAACGCTTTTCATTTTTCCAGACCGTTTTCTGTTACTGGTTGGGCAATTGTGCTAGTGTTCCAAACGAAAAAAATGGCCCACAGATTCGCCGTTAAAGTGAAACAAGTGAAATCCAAAATATCGGCGTTTATTTTCTGTTGTCCGCATCATTCTGGGGCGGATATATACAAATATTTTTTTACTACATTTTTCCTTAGACTTTCAACCATAGCTGTAAGCTTCAGACCAACAGTTTCATATCCGGTCGGTTCCATACTTGCACACAGTACCAACCTCACCGGAAGCAGTGCGATGGCGAGCCAAACCCGGCCAGAAGCTTCCCAACCGTTGGTGGTTCGCAAATAATTGTCTGGTGCGAAATCGCGGCCACAACGAAAAAGTCGCCAGCCGTTAGTACTAACCAGCAAACAGAGTCATACAAAAGTAACAACAACGAACAAATGCACTCGCACAATAGCTACGGCGTGGGGAATTATGGCATAAAGAGCGAACGCAGTACAGCGATCAACGCTATCAGAACCGCTGATAGCCGTGTACAGTAAGTCCATGCGGGGAATCCAACGTTTGCAAAAGGTTCACGAACGATGGCTTTTTTAATAATCGGGAAGGATGTTATCCCCTGGACACAGCGCAGCATTTAGGAAGCTACAGTGAAAATCCTTCGAATTGGTGCAGCCACCAACAGCAGAACCTTCCCTTCGCTTTGGTTCTGGTCTTACGAAGGCAAATTGCCTCACGAGAAAATCCGCCAAAGCCTTTGAACGTGAAACACCATGATGAAGATGGCCAACGAAAAAACGGGAGGAGGAAAAAAAAGAGTTCCGGTCGTTCGGTGCTTCTATTTAAGTGAAATTATTATTAGTTTTCCACTCGAGACAATGAGCGGAAAACAATGGCCAAAGAGGAGACCGTGCAAATGCAATGCTCTTGCCTGGTTGCGATCAAACCGAAACCAAACATGGGAGAAAAAAATGCTTCAAAATCCCACTGCACCGAAGGGATGGTGCAGTTGCATTCGGCTACATCGACCAAAGTGTGCGGGATATGGCTCAGTCCAGTGAAGTGGGCGCTTTGGGGCGATCCTTNATCAAACCGAAACCAAACATGGGAGAAAAAAATGCTTCAAAATCCCACTGCACCGAAGGGATGGTGCAGTTGCATTCGGCTACATCGACCAAAGTGTGCGGGATATGGCTCAGTCCAGTGAAGTGGGCGCTTTGGGGCGATCCTTGTAAAAAGTGCCTCTGTAAACAGTGCGAACGTCTCCGAGAGACAAACAAACCAAACACTCGAGCCACACAGCATACAAACACTCGCCCACACACACACACACAAAACCCCTGCCACACATCATCATCAAAGACGGTGGCACCTCGGGGAGCGTTCTCCGGTACACGTCCTTTCGTCGATCCTCTCGGGACTAGTCACTTTTCCAGTACGAGTGACACTTTTCCTTGTGGGGCTTTTCGGTTTCCACTTTCACTTTACCCACACCGCCCTCGCCCCCCGCTTTGCCTCTCTTTTCCTATTTCATCTTCTCTCTGGCAACCGGATGGCTGCTTGCAACGAGCGACCAGTGACCGCTCGTTATGATTTTTCCATTCCAAAGCAGTTTTCCACGTCATGGTCTCCACGACGGTGTCTGTTTGTTTGCTACTGGATTAAATTGTCGCCGCGCCGGGGGATGCAGTTTTGTGTGCAGAAGGATTGCTGGTATCCTTAAATTGTTATCCTTTTCGTTTTGCCTTCCTTTTGCCTCGACCGCTCCTCCTTCAACTTGGCGCCGCCTCACCCGATGGCCGTTATTCACTTTGATGAGGATATAGTTGGCTCTTCTGGCTGTTGCTTGCTTGCTTGCGTTGTGTTTGTTTGCTTTGCAGATTTTTATTCTTTTTCCTTATGCTTTTGCTTATGTTCCTTCATTTGATTGTTTAACTACACACATACAAAAAAACAGTCGGATAGACAATGTGGTGAGATGCTTAGAGCAAAATGGAAAAGCTGAAAAGCCGACCGCCGATTCTCTCTAACGAGCTGTTTGTCAAGTGCTAACAATGGGGATACATTGAGCGAATGCTCTTCCTATTTGGATGTAAATGAATACGCGATGTCCCACCGTGATTTGGTGATTTGCGAGCAATGGTTTTGGATGACATAGGAACAGCCAGGTCTCATTATCTGAATAATTATCTTCTTCGTTCTATGATATACATACATATTATCTTGTATTCAACACATACCAAACGATGAAAATGCTACGAAACGCTTTGAATCTAATATCTCCATACACATAATTTTCTCTAATTTCTTTAATCCCGCCATGGAACGCTTTAATCGCGTGCACCAAATAATTTCGCTGTCAGCAAAGGCAAGTGCATCAAACGCACCCTTAAAGACATTGCTGATGATCCCAAGGCACGACACTGTGGACTGGTCCGTGTTTACGCTTTAATCGCCCTTGAAGGGCACGAAGTATTTTCGCACCCTCTGGACGCCCTGCACTAACGAGCTGCATTAAAGTGAACTGCTTGTTTATCACCAGCCAATTGGCTGTCGGAGCAATTAAAGCGTTCCTTCGCAATTGGCAACGCCATTTCACTAACCCCAACTGTCATCCCGCGGTACCGAAAGCTTCTTAAGCTCGTTTGCTTCCCGCATGGTGTGCTTCATCAACTAAACGATCTCGCCCAAAATTGGGCATCTGTCGGTCGTATCGCTTCACCCGAAAAATTCCCCCCGGCACTATGCCAGTGTGCAGCGAGCTGCTCGCAAAGCTCCTTTCGCTACCACCTGGTTTGACAGGGCCGTGACAGGACCATGGGAATTAATTAGCAAACTGCGAGCACTGCTTAAGCAGATACAGTTCCGCTAAATTAATTTCATCATTTCGTACCGTTGATAGGCAACGGGTTTTCTTGTGCTGCACCCGAATCCTGACTGGTCGATAGTGAGGAGCAGAAATCAAGTTACTCCACTGTCTAAGGTAATTAAAATTTTCATTTTTTTCTCGCGATTGATCCCGGAAGAAAGTATTGATTATCAATGGGAAAGTTGAAACATAATAAGAAAATCCAAACCGGATGGCATTCTGAACAAACCACTAACCGCATCGCTTCTAACGTTGCGAATGACACTTTAATTACGAACGACCTCGTGATGGTTAAGTTAACAATCAATCATACAACAGACTTGTGTGCTATAAGTTCCTTCGATCAAACTAGCTGTCTTTTACCATCGCAGAATGAAACCAAACTTTACTGTAAAATAGCTCTGGACAATTTACCAATAATTTAAAAAAAAAATTGTTTCAATTTCCAATTTTGCTACAAACTTTTGCTATTTTACAATACTAAAGGATAGCACTAAAACATTTGAAAAAAAGCGCACTAAACAGGGAACATTTTATGATTTTTGTTGGTTCATTTGGGACATATGGCCTAAGTTGGCGGTCTCGGAAATCTTTGAGGCTTTGAAGCGTACGCCCGATACGGTGGAGTAGTAGGAGAAGGCCCAGGAAGCTCGTAGAGAGAAGAAGAGGAAGTTGGTTAATTTGTATACTTCATTTATAAGTTTGGTCAATTTTGTAATACCTTTGTCAATAAGAATCACACAATCTTTATTATATCGTGGTCCAGCGGCAACTTCCGTTCTTCACCATTGAATTCAGACCATTCCGTTCAGACCATTACCAAGTATAACTAGGTTATTGTTTTAGTGTTAGTAGCATTTATTCTCCAAATTATTAGTATGATTCACCTATTTATTTCTTCCAACTACAAAAAATCGAATTACTTTTATATACATGACACAAGGTAAAATCATGTTGCTGAAAAATTTTACACTTTAAGCAATTTCTAAAATATGCATAAATAAAGGATCAAACTTCCTGTCATGAACTCTGATATCAGAGTAGAAGAGTGAAGAGTCATTCAAGTCATAAGTCGACTAAAAAAATATTAATCAATTTTCATAAATTCACATGAATCCTTTATTATTCGCTGGCAACAAACTTCAAAGAAAAGAACTGACCGACGGGGAAAGGAGCATCCACATAAATCATTAAGCTATAACGAAACTATAACGATTCACAACTCAATGAGTATTCATCTTCAGAATAGAGATTCAGAGTCATTCATTCAGTTCAAAGAATCGTTGAGATTCATGAATCTCAATCAGATTCACCCAACACTACAAAAGACCCATTCGGAGTCTAAATAAAAATTTACAAAAATACATCCAATTAGCAAGTAATTTTGGTAGGATAGAATTTCATATTACTACATATACTAAAAAACTTTGCCAAATTCTTACATTCCAAGACAAGTTTCAGGAAAATAGGATATCTACGGTAAACAATTAAATTGGTTTTCTAGCATTTCATTGTTTGCATTCTACAAAAATCAAGGAACATCTTATTCTCCTTCCAGTAAGTTTATTAATATCCACACCAATGTCCTAGCAAGTGTTCTAAATCCAGTCAACAGACTGGAACGGTCATTTGTTGTTTCAGTGAACACCTACCTACACACTAAATTTAATCTTTGTTCGCACTGGTACTCAGTAGACATCCGACCTTCCCAACTGTCCGTACTCCCACTACCATTTACACTTGTTTCAATTTACTGCCTCATAAAATTACACCCAACCACTAACCGTGACAGGCCGTCCGCAGACCAACAAAAAAAATAGATACTCCGTAAATAAATAATCCAGTTAGAAGCATCAACGCAGCTCGATCGTGTACACCTTACGACTTACAATCAAGCACCACGGGTAAAGGACCAACCGGACCGGAAAGGAGATCTCTTAACGAGCCCAAAAATCAATCATCCTTACGAGACCACACGCCTGTCGGTAGGCCTATTGATTTACCGAAATTAGTTTTACGTGGCTCCGAAAACCAATTACCTCTTCTATTATTTTTGCTGCCATCGGAACGACATAGCATCGTGGACCGATACACTTGGCTAGCATGGTTCTACCCAACCTGTATCTGAGATAGGTTCCATGCAGTACATGCGGCTAGGAACAGTAGCAAATTGAAGCGATGCAAACGCTTTCACCGAGGGAAAAAGACGCTCCACAAATACGGCTCGGAACGCATCGTTACGGCGACAAAACCGTTCCGAAGCCTTGCAGTCATCGCGTATGTAATTGTGTTTATAAAATATTGATTAACGTTGTTAATAAAGTTTATGATAAGTAAATGAACGTTATTATTCGCTATTACGTTACCGTCAACGACCCCGGGGGTTTGGAGAAGAGCTACCGCTTGGCTGTGGCACTAAATTGCTCCCTGAACGATGGAATGGCTCGACGACTAGATGGCACGATGGCAAAGTGGACCACAGAAACCTGTGGGATGTTGAAACTGCAGGACTTCGATGTAAACGTTCATACGAAAAGGGGGAACCATCCAGAGAGCGACTACAACCCACACTTACCTACGGTTGCATCCTGAGCCCTAGGGATGGCCCACCAGAGCCTGTGCAAGTGCATGTACGTATGTCCTGATGTTGACGCCAAATGTGAATCCACTTGCGTTCACACTCGCTAGTGGAGGTGGCCGATTGCAAACCCCTTAACGAAGTGGCAAACATCGTGTTCACAAGGCACACGCAGTCACAACGGATGCTACCGTATCTACGTACAGCGGCCATCGTAATGGGTGGGGTGAGAAACGTCGTACTGCTAGTGCACCAGTGCGCTTTCAGCGGGGTAGAACGCATCCCCATTTGTACCACCCTTATCCGGTACGGTGGCCGACGAAGCCGAACAATGTTTACACTAATTGCGGTCATAAATTTATTTGTTCCACTCGTGTTTCGACCACGACGTTTGGTGGGTTCGCGCTTATGTATGTGAGCAATATGTATTTGTTTGCCGGAATCTGTGAGTAAGGTATTGTGGGTATTTTTTTCTTCTTCCATTTTTTGGTTATGACGCTTGCAAAACATTTATGCGTACATTTTTTCTTTTTTTACTTTTAATCATGCCGTTTGTACATTTATAACTAACGGGATAAGATACCTACCGCGACACCCCGCGGACAAATAATCGATGAAACATACCTGCTGAATATTCCACTTCATGATTCATTCATTCATTATGCATCCAGAGGGAAATTACCTGCATTGTTCAAGAATTACTTTATTTGTTGCCGATCTCACGAAACGACTAATGAGTGATAGGGTAAAAAATGTATTCATTTTTATTGTTTTTGCAGCAAATTTAAAGTTTTTTTTTATGTTTTGCAAATGTTTTCAACTGTAATCCACACAAAAAGTACCACTGAAAAAATGATTTCTTTTATTTTTCGTAAAATGTTTTGTTCACTTCTTTTTTTTTATTCACGAAGAACGGCCTGGCCGTATTGATATTGTTCATTTCTTAATGCATTTCTTTCTTTGTTTTATTTGGCGGATTGGTTGTAATAAAAATCAGCAAAACCACTTTATGTGCTTCCAATTCAATTTATTATATTTTATAATTACATATTTCCATGTGAAAAGTGGTTAAACAATTGATTGTTTCTACGACTTTTTAATTTTTTTGTTAAAATTACTTTCTTTTTTTCTTTGTTTTTTTTATTTTTGTAATAGATAATAAATGATCTTTCTGTGTATCTATTTCGTCTATTTATGTTGATTAATATTAAAGACAAAATTCTTATCAAAACTGCTTGTTGAAACTATTTTTAACGCACAAAAAAAGATAAAACATTTCAAGCACAAAAAAGGTGAAAATGATTATTTAATGATTGTTCAAACTTACTTCACCTCTTCCCATCTCTCCAATGGCATGCATTATCGCATAGTTGCTTTAACAGTTTACCGGCGTGAAATTTACTTTTACCATGCACAAACAACCTGACATCATGCGCAATAGCAGTTCTGCCAGTATGATCGTTTGCTTGATGTGTTAATCGAAAGCAAAAGAACGAAAACGGTATACACTTAAACGACCCGCTGGTGTTGCCCTCGCTTAACGGTACTCCGTGCAATTGCACCTATCCTAATCGACACTTGAAAATGCAATTGAACACAACCCGCTTGCCCGGGTAACACCATACAGGAATCTCCGGCAATCTGCCAACCAGCACGGGTGCATCTTCTACACACGTGGGATCGAAAGCGAACGGAACACTTCCCCATCATCATTATCGTCATCGAAGCTGAAACTGATGCGTTCTTTAACCCCAGCAATAACCGGCCACGCTGCCCTGTTGCCCCTTCGGCTCACTTTCGGTTTTGACATCAAGCGCATCAAGCGTTTCTCCAGTCACACCGAAACCATGCCCAGCCCGCACGATTTTCCATTCTTTTACCGTACACAAGTGCGCTTCTACCATGGCGGAGGATACCGTCCGGACGTGACGACGGGTCGGAAGAGCAGTTGAACAAAAAAAGGCAAACTAGCAAACCGGCTACAAATTGATTCCGACGAACTGCAATAATCGATAGCGAAAAGAAGTACAAAAGAAGTACCGGAGCTGGGAGCATCCGACGTCCAACCTTAGTCTGACCGAATCCGTCTGAATATCCCAGTACTTGTGTCAGATCGTTTCTGAGTGCTTTTTTTGTCCTGCTTTCTGTCCTGGCTAAACCTGCCCTCCCTGCGGTCGTCCCTATTGATCTACCAACCAACCGTTCTTGTCCGCACGAGATCCATCTAGGATGCGCGATGTGCAATACGCAAGTGCAACCGAGAGCATGCTTATGGGGCGATGTTATCGGAAAACCTTCGGGTAAGACAGGAACTTGGCAGAAGAGCCAAACAGCAAAAAAACGAGTTAAACATGGTTTTGAACCGCATGGCATCGATCGCATCCACATCGACACGCATCGCCTTCGGGCCGGGTACGTACCGATGTGTGTGTGTGTGTGCCAGAGTGCAGCCCCAACATGATTCCTCAACAAGGTGCACAAACAACTCTCACTCCCTCCCTGGTCCATCCCATACCACCGTCGGATGCGTTCGTGCGAGATAAAAGTGAAGATGCGTTCGCTATATTGCATTATTTCATATCGTAGCATTCTTTTCCTAGGCATCATCTTACCGCCGTAGGTCTTTGTGTGTAACGAGCAGGCGGCTGTGACAGCGGCAACAGCATCGACAACTATGACGCCAGCCAACATCGAAGGTTAGCCTCCCTGAAGGTCCTCCCTGGTGGATGCTGCAGATTGGAACCAAACCTGTGTTTGGCTTTAATAAATTGCTATTGTTTATTTATCGACGCAAGCGAACAGGCTGCATGCAACGTAACGCACACCAAAGCTCCACAAGCCTTTCCACCTTGCATATATCTTCCTTCGAACTTGTGACTCACATCACCTGTTGCTTCAAAAAACACATACAACCCACACAAAATATTTGATTTTTTTTTATTTTCACATTTTCAACCAGTTATCAAATGGTGTCATACAATTTCCAACACGCCAATTTTAGCTTTGTTGAACATATTCACAACTTTAAGCTTGGAATTCTGGGAAAAATCATCTATGATGTTTCCAATAAATGGATGTGATAAAAATTACACAAAAGGCGTTCAACCGAATGCAATACTAAGAACAGTAATTAAATTTATTTGCAAACATGTCACATCAAATAAAATTGTCTGGTTTTGATCAACATGTAATTGTCCATTTCCTTTTTTTCATCGATTGTTTGTTGGCGTCAAACATGAAAAGCGTGAAATGATGATGAAAATTGAAACGTGTAAAAGCGCATCAGTACACATATTGATGTCACTTTAAAATATTTAAATTGAAAATATTTATTCAGCAATCACAATGAAATTAAATTTACTTTTATCGATGACTCGGCCGGTCCGGTAGTAAATGTGGTAGTGGTGCCGATCTAAGTACTACAGACCCGGGTTCAAATCCTATCCGGACGAAACCTTCGTACGACTGGGAAGACAGAAATCCCAGAACAAGAACTCTTGAGCCTGTAGTGCCACGATAATAAGAAGAATCAATAAATAAATAATCAACATAAAACTGAAACTAACTAAAACTAAATTATTTGTGTTTTATACACCTTAAATATATGGTCATTATGCATTATGAGTGAACCGTTTTTACAAATATCACTAAATTCTAAAAACTACACATTTTTTAAAAATAGGATCACTATGTGACTTATTCGCGTATTTAAATTTCATTTAATCTTCACCAAACAATTTCCACCAACTTGCATTTTTTTCACATTACCTTCACTTGCACCTACAGCAGGTAGAAAGGTGTTAATGATTATAAGAAATCCTTTGTTACACTACCAGGATAAGTAATCCTATTCCAGTTGACAATGATTAAAACTGTTCTCACAGCAGGCGCGCACATTACCCTGCACTACAGTCACCGGAAGTGAACGACCAGAACATCTTCCGACCGGCGGATTTATAGAGAATTCATTAAACACATTAAGCCATTTGCTGCATCAATTAGGATTAGTGCACACACACAAACACGCTTATGTACGGGTTGAGTTGGGAAATATCTTCACCAAACATGCATTCGACACTGCCGCGCACGAATTAATTATTGTAATTATGTAGCAAACCTTATTTGTTGTCACTCCATTTCTCAACCGAGGGCCTGAGAATTCGCTCGTCCGCCGAGTTATCCGATCGTTGCTTTCATGTATCCAGCGGCCAACGCTTATGCGAGATAGAACACGATAAAGCCATAGTGAAAAGTAAAAAACCATCCCTGTTTACTCATCGCAAAGAAGATACTTTTGTTTCGATCATCTCGACCCAGCCCATTTGCCAGTATCCAGCCAAAGTACAATCCTGCCACCGGTGAGCAGGCTACCGTTGCAATGCACCATGCCGATGCGGTGCAATGCATTTTTAAGTGCATCAATTTAAAACAAATTATTCCGAGCACGGTAGGTAAAGGCGAAAAAAAAACAACATNATTTGCCAGTATCCAGCCAAAGTACAATCCTGCCACCGGTGAGCAGGCTACCGTTGCAATGCACCATGCCGATGCGGTGCAATGCATTTTTAAGTGCATCAATTTAAAACAAATTATTCCGAGCACGGTAGGTAAAGGCGAAAAAAAAAACAACATCGGAAAGGCATTTAGGTAATGGATACCGGTAGCAGCATCCCGAGCATCGGCAAGGATTGCAACGGGCTGTGGGCTTAAGCCGAGCGGCTCCAAGCGAATGAGTGGCTCGGAGGGAAAAAAAGGCGAACAAAAAAAAACACAGTCTCACGTCGCACGGCTGAGCACACGGTGAGCAATTTCCTTTACGTCACCACCACCACGGATCGGTAAGTGACGCTGCGTCGTCTACTGTGAAAAATGGCGCGTAATTACTGCATCACCCGCTCGGTGGAGATATGGACCCTGTTTTCCCTTTTCCGGGCGGTGGTGACGCCAACGTCAGGGCGTTCTCGGCCGTTGCTACAAACACCCGGCAGCAGATAATTCACATCCTAACGATCTAACCTTCCCGTGGGTTGCGGAGGCAACGCTAAATGATTACAGCGAGTACTGGGTGGAATGCTTTCGCTACCACCGCGGGAGCAGTCGGAGATGAAGTCTGAAGCTTTCGGGTTGATTGAAAAATTATGAAAATTTTCTTCCACTCCCAACGCGCTGATCTTCCCTTCGTTTGTGTCCTGCTTTCCATGTTCGCGATCGTGGCGCGTTGTTTGAGATGATTTAATCAACCAGCTTCTTTGCTATCCGAGCTTTGCCGATGGGGATTTTCTTGAGATCCAATGTTTGATCGCTTTTTCCCCCTGTGCAGCTCTTGCTTTACTTTGTGTAGAACCGTTCGTCGACATTCTCATCCTTCTCCGTTCCGTGTTCCATCAGTGTGCCAGCATCGATCAGCGAACGATGACGATAAAAACCAATACCACCAGCCCCAGTCTAGTCGTCGCACGATTCTGGTTTTTCGGCAACAGTCCATGCGATGCTATAACCATGGGACGGATTGGTTTGCGATACGTGTACGAGTCAGTTCCGCCGAGCTTAACCTCAAAACGGGATGTAGCAAAACTGGGAGCAAAATTCGATTACACCAACTCGTCCCTTCTAGGGACAATTTTTCAAACACTTCTCGAGCTACCGCCACCGAACGAAAGCGATTCTAGCGGAATTTTGGTTCGATTTCGCCATACCGACCGTAGATGGATTTTTGCTTGGATTTTTCACCCACTAAATGTGAAAATCAACCAATAAGCGTTCGATCAATAGAAAGAAACGAAATCCACCTTTGCTAGCGATGCAGTGACATTCGGGAAACCTTCTCATCCCTTCTTTTCCATGCCTCACTCGTGAATTGCCAATATTTGCTTTCGAATAAAAGCTACCATCGCCAATGTTCAACCTTCTTCATACGTGCCGATTTTCTCACCCAAAAAGCAAGGCAGAGTGTGAACGCCACAGTACCGAACGGTGCAATAAGAGATTGAACGAATTAATTTAATTCTGCAAACAATACGACAACGCCCGTGACCAGTATTGCCAAAACCAAGCAACGACAATAGAGAACCCTCCAACGGGTGCTTATCTGTTTGTTTCCTCTTCTTCCATATCCTCAGCTCCTTTCTTTTCTTTTTCATTAACTCAAGCAAACATAGACCCCGTGCAGTAACGTAACGGACGCAATGCATTGTAGAAGATGAAAATAAAAGTACAGCTGCAGCTGATAAAAAAGGTTGAAGGGCAAAGGATTGAAATTAGCAATTAAACTGCACTTCGAAATAGTCAGAAACTGTTTTCTACCGTAGATTAGGACTAAATTTATTGGAAAACTCCTACGTGTATGCTGCTAAAGCGAGGCGAAGTGTTCTAGAGATGAGCAAAAAAGAAGCCAAGCGTTTCGTGAATCATGGCAAGAAAATTTGCGCGCACTTTTTTTGGTATAGCTGCGATAACCCGAGACAGATTTAAAGCACGGAAGAAAACTACATTTTTGGAACAAGCCCAATTTTATCATAATTTATTACACTTGCTAGCTGATGGCTGAAGCACACAGCGAAACAAATGCTGCTAGTGCGGACGTGCTAAATTGATGCTGGCAACCGTTGGTCGTTGTTGCAGAAACCGGCTAAAGAGCTCTCTACACCTGCCCAAGTGCTTGACCAGATTGTAAATTGAGTTCATTATCCGTCGTTTGCTGCAGTTGCGAATGCACCATTCCATCGTGTTGATGTGAAGTTCGCTTCAGAAGCGCATCGAACAGGAATGAAAAAGCTTCTGCTAGAGTCGAAATTTCTTTCCTCCTGTGAAACCGGATAATTTGATAGTGTTGTTGTGTCTTTTTCTTTTCTAAAAATCTTCATCAGCACCTGAAAGTATGTTGCAGGTATGGTGGGTTATTTGTTACTGGCGGGAGTGATTGTTAGCTTTACATAACCGAAAACGAGCTCGTAAACACAAGAGAGTCCTTCGATGATAGTCCATCCATCCGGAGACTTGGACATTATCCTAAGCGATCGATTAGAGCTTTCCCTGGCGATGATCATTACCGTTCGATCTGCCCGAAGGAAAGTTAATGACCAAACGCCACCCATACGGTGTCATTTGTCACAAGACTTCGTACATCACATTCTTCCGAAGAAATCTCTTGAGGTTTGAGAGCCACCACCACCAGCAAGGAGCAAAAACCAGCTGACACCTTTGTTCTCGAAAGAGTGACGACCACCGGAAGGTACGCTACATGTCACCGGATGCTATTCACCAGTGATCCAAAGTTGTTTTGGCTTGTTGGCCTTCTAACGAAGAGCTTGTTGTGTGCTAGTTTCACCTGCCAAAAAAAAACGCTAATACACCAACAACCAAAACTCGAAACCGAAGGTGTGACACAGAAAAATAACGGACTGCAGCGATTAACTGACATTCTACTAAATCGTGCCCTTTTGGTGAAATCTCGTCCTGCCAACGATTTGGTGTTGTTGACGACACCCCAACGCTAACGACGCTGGCAAGAGAAATTCGAACCCGAACCCAACCCTGAACCGAATGCAGGACATCTTGATAAAAAAAAAATAATCGAGACACCGAACGTTGGGCACGAAAAATGAACTCACCGCACGAAACAAATGGTGACTCCCTGATGGTTTTCGCATCAGGTAATCCCCACCGTATGCTTCGTCTACACCGGCGCCAACACACCAATGGTAAGAGATATTTCGCTGACATGATTGATTGTTGCACAGCCAGGGCTCGATAGACTTCCCGTAACGAACGCTGACTCGGAATCGGAAGGACACGATTAATTCGCAACAATTAGGTGAAAGGTGGACGGCGACAAATGTGTTAAGACATCATCATGCCAAAGTAAGCCAACCCGAACGAGGATACCAAATCAGAGTTGGATTCTTTTTTTTATACATCTTTCGCAATTCTTTTTAGTATTTTTATTTATTATGATTTTTTTTCAAATCCCTCGTTTGATTTATCTATTTAATTAATTACTTATTTATTCATCAATTTATTATATAGGCCCGGTGTTACATATATCCTTGTACACTTGAATTTAAATTTAATTCAAAGTTCGGCTCTTATCGAGGACATACGAATCTAAAAGCCTTAAAACGCTGATTAGTCAAATAGAAACCGAAGTGGTCGAAATGCGCGTTAAATTTTCTAAAGATTGGTTAAAAATAGCATTTTCAAGAACTTGTTTTGGTCCATTTACACAGTTCATCTCCAAGTGCACACCTAGAACGAACAAAAAAATGAAAACTTCAAAACTAAAATGTCAAAATTAATGTTAAAAATGCAGTCATTTCCTAATTTTTATTTCCAGAGAAATCCTTGAATTTTTGCATAAAGTCAATATTGTTCAACACATCGTTTATACTTCGCATTGAAGGATTGAACATTTAATTGCATGTTACAAAGCAAATTCAAAAGCAATATTTTTATGTGATTTTTTCTAACAATTTACGCAAAATATTACTTAAACTAAAATATATAATAACGTACAACGAATTTTAAAAATTAACGAGGAAAATTTCAAAATTCACCCATAACAAAATAAATTTCTCTTACGAAATTTCCATAAATTGTAAAAAAAAATCTGGAATTCATGTAACTCAGAACTCGACTGTAGTACAAATAAAAAAACCTATGAAAGACAAATAACACAAAGCTCCTTTCTTTGTAACTCGAGCAAGAACTATTCTACTTCATACAAAATCGAAACTGATAGCGACATTCCACTATTGGATGCACTCAACTTTGTATGCACTCGAACATCGTCACATCGTCACAAAAGGCACTACTCCTCCAGGGCGCAAACCATCTTCGATTCCAGCTGTTCTGGTAATGTCAAGGTCAACCCAGCCGGGCAAGACCAATTAAACCCCAGCGATCATTACCCCGAACGATGGCCGGCAGCGGTCAAAGCGCGTGAACCACCGTCACGCAGAAAACGCTTGACTGGGCGTCAGGTTCGTTGCCGTTTGTCAAAGAATGTCCTACGATTGTCATCGGCACAGGTCGTTGGCTGGCAGGAATCAAGTGATCGGACGACCACTGCTTTACGTTCACGTTGCTCTGTCCGATGCTGGAACCTGCGTTGATTTTGNCGAGCAAACGATAGAGCTGAGCAGCAACTGGCGGCGGATGTGCGGGCGGCGCAAGCTGCTCGTGACGACCAGATACTGCGGACTGCAGTCGAGGCCGAGAGGTTGGGAACAGCGCCACCCCCCATTCCCAGACGCAGCAGGGGGAGACCACCATCCCCTGAGACGCTGCGTATGAGGCGTGAGCGCCGGATCTATATGCAGCGAATATGGAGAGGTCGAATGAGGGATGGAATGCTGCCACCGGTTCCTTCCGGAGGAGGTCGGAGACGTCGGGCTGCGCCATCGGAGGTGGAGCTGATCCGAAGACGGCGAAGGAGGAACGAGATGGAGAGGGCACGACGACAGCGGACAGCTGCAGAAAGAGGTCGCGCTCCAGCTCGACAAACTCCGGCAGAGGAGGCTTCGTTAACGGAAGCAGCGACGTCGGGTCGCTAACGGAAGACTTCTTTTGGGGAGGGCTCTTAAGGCCAATGGGGTTAGAATGAATGTTCGAAATCGGAAGGCAAAGGAAAAATTAAAACTTCTTCGCAAAAACCCTAGCGGGGGAAGTCGAAGAAGAAGGAGTAAAAGATTTGTTCAGGGAAAAAAAAATCTGAATAAAACAAAATCTTTTAAATTGTTAAAAAAAAAAAAAAGCAGTGTTTGTAAAGCCTAATATTAGAACAAAGATGCAACCTCGAGCAACCAAAGTAATTATTAAAAATGTAAAAGATAGAACTTTTGAAAATGCCAGAGGTGTTAAAAGGCATAAACGGAAAATTAAGAGGCTGAAATAGGCAGGAGTCGTAGCTAAATTTTACATGAACTGTTATCTTTATCCCTCCTTTTTTTTAAACATTTTTATTTGTTTTGTTTATGAATTGTTTAGTTAGGTACAGTTAGATAAATTAGGGTAAATTTTAAATTGACCTTATTATAACGTTTTGAGCAATTTCCCTTTATAATTTTCACTTGATTCGAACGAGGACGCTCGAGCTAGACCCCCCGGAGAAATTATAGTTGGTATAATTACACTATGTAACAATAGTGTAATGGTATACCGAACTAGAAACCTTGTTCACCTGACAGGAATGTAAGGTCAGGTTGAACAGAGAGCAAGGCTCGTGCGAGATCGATCTCTTCACCTCCAGAACGCAGGGAATAAAGACGTGTTTGATATAAAGGGAGAACCACGACTTATTATTATATACTAAATAAAAACATGGGCGGCCCGGTGGTGCATGTGATAAACGGCGCCAGTCCACACGGCCGGACCGGGTTCAAATCCCATCCGGACCGTCCCCCCGTAGCAAGGACTGACTATCCAGCTACGTGGTAAAATTAAGTCTAGTAAGCCAGAAATGGCCGGCGTGACCTGTAAGGTCGTTAAAGCCAAGAAGAGAAGAAAAACATCTTTGATTGATTGATAACTAAACTTGGAGCAATACGTGGAGTTTCATTAACTGAAAAATGTTCTATTTGATAATGAAAAAATAGTCTATTTGAATCATTTCGCTATGGAACAAAATTAAACATTCTATCCAATTCAAATCACTCATCCAAACGCAATTAAACATGGCAACCACCAAACATAAGGTTCAGCTTGTTTGCAAGGATTGTGCATCACCAGCGTGGTTTGTTCATTCATTTTCTATCCCGGTTTCCTATCCAAAATTATCATAAAAGGAATTGCTTTATAACAGAACTGGCAAAGGAGTGCCGTTTTATTCAGCGATTCTCAACAAGCGGCCACCACCAGATTTCAGTGCCGAATCCCTTTATCCTTTGATATTGTTTTATAAGACACCTCGTTTAACACTCCTGGAGCGTTTGGCTGCTACCGAGTGTTGCTCATGAATTTTTAAAGCATACAAATTTATTAAAGAATCTCCCCCCTTTACGACGCGGACTAGCTCATTATGCAAATGTAGTCAGGATGACTACGAGATGAACGCTGTTGTGCCGCTTGTTTGCCCCGATGCCATATCCTTCCGAGCATGGGGCCAACAAACAGATGTTCTTCCCCATCTCTTGCGCTGTGTGCTTCGTTACCTTCCCCAAACCTTTCTCCGTGGTGCGTTTGCTAACAGAACCCCATAATGGGAAAAAGAAGCGTCTACTATCGACAGATTGGCTAAGCTTCGTCGCGTATATTGCATCGCTAGCGTTACAATCGAATGCCTTCAGCCGTTGCACCAACAAGCGCAAGCACTCTCGCAAGCCCGTTTCCCGGGTTCCCGGGTTCCCGGGGGCCAAATTCAATTCGACCGAACCGTTCAACGGTGCGCTCCACTGGGATCCCGTCGTCGTGGGATGTTGCTGGAACTATTGACTGGTAAACTGATAAACTGCATCATCGTAACCGTCCCTGCAGCTCTGCGTGCCGGCTATAAATAGCCGTACAAGCACTGACTCCGGAGAGCACTGACTTTGTGCTATGGAATTCAACGCACGTTGCTGAAACTGGCCAATATGCCTGCAGGCTTTTCCCTTAACTTAACGCCCGGTTCACCGCTGCTATGCTGCACTTGGAAGACATTTTTCGTGTCTACTTCGCATGTCTGACGGCTTGTTTGACGCGTATGGACACACATGTTTTCTTCGTGTACAATTATGCTACGATTAATCTCTTACTTCTTTCAACACTGCCCGCGAGCAAACGATCCACTTTAACCTGCCGTCACTAATTCCCGCTTCCCTTGCCAGCTCGCAGCACATATATTGGTGTTAAAATTCGACAATCAATTAAGCAAATTAACTTGTATTTTGATTTAGGAATCCAACCCACTTCTACTTGTGCCCAACCAATGTTTAGAGGTTTCAGCGGGTAGCGAAAATAGTAAAGACACTGTCAATTTCCAACTGTCCGAAACAAAACAGCAATTGTTCGACAGCACAATCAATCAACCTGCGAGCGTGACAGCGCTAATGGGAGCACGGATAAATATTTTGCAACACATCGGCTATAATGATTTACATCAATAAGCAACTCATTACGGTTGATGATGTAATTGAAAATCAATGAATCATGGCGGGATGAAGTTTCTGGAGGAATGGTGAGCAAATCGACGCTCAATTCGTAAACAAATATTGAACGCACGCGCTCTTTTTGCTAAGCTGATTGCCTCGATTGATACTCATTTAGGTACAAACGAATGCTTCTAATTTAATTTAATTAACAGCTGTTAAGTGATCGAATCATATGAGTTACATATGATATCAAATAGGTCTCAAATAATTTAGCTTTGAATTCGTTAGAAATCTTTTCTTGCAAAAAAACGGATTACCTTTTGAGACTTTATAACAATCAAGTTTTTTTTTCAAATTAACCCTATGAAAAGAGTTTAAAAATATATCTTATATTACTACCTTGAACATAAAACTATAAAAATAGGGCATGGTACAAGAATCCAAGGTTTGGAGAACTTACAAATGCATTTTTATGTACTAATCGTACAACCTTTCCATCAATCAGCTGCTGAAAATTTCTATCAAACGATTTCATAAATTTAATTTTTATATTGTTAAAAACTCATAACAGGAACACCAATTATATGCACACGAAGAAAAAATATTATTTCCACTTGAACTATTCGCCAATCAACCAAGTTGTACACTAACAGGTCCACTCATTATTTTAGTTCACCCTCAAATATCTAATCAAAATTGTTTTACCCATCCTGCAAATTTCACAACACTATAGTAACTCATCAATTGCTACTTTTCCTTGCCCATGCTGCAATTATATTAAAAAGTAAAATTTAATTCAAGTCGTACCGTTACTACACGAGACATGTTCCGTTTCCGGGGAAATCCTTACACAGTTCCATCGCCATCATCAACCGATTGTAGATGAGCATTCACTTCGGGACAAACGATCTACACGCTTGAGTCAGCAAAAATTACGCCCGCCAGCAGAAAAGCAATCTCTCGCTTGACGTGTTGCCTGAGCTTCTACTTCTACTGATACTGCCTAGATTTTCACCCGACATGGCAGCATGGCAGGCTCGGTTGACAGGAACAAAATGAACAGGACACTTTCCAGCACCCAGTCTAAGGGATGAGTAAAAAAAAATATTCTAAAGGAACGCCAAACAGAACCTTCATGTTGCGTCGTGTGATGGGCTCCAATATACACTGCAGTAGCAAACCTAGGACTAGGAGGACTAGTGGTTGCGTACGGACATGGCAATGTGAGACAATGATATCTTAATAAATTACTCTATCGTTTGCTTCAGACATTTGCTGTTTTCCGAAAATCTACTACGTTCACGGGACGGATTGTTCTCCACCGGAAAGACGACTCCAGTGCCAGTGCGAGGAAATGAGCGCAAAAAGGAGCCAACATCTATCGGGCAGCCTTTACATGCCTTTCTCAGTTAAAGTCATCACAGTACCGTCTCTAAACGCACACTGTTTCGTTTTCGGTCGTTAGTCATGCTTTTCCGGCAAAATAGATTGCGTTACCACTCTCGAAAGTGCTGTTAGGAATGCTTTTATCATGTCCTGGTCGGTAAACGCATTGGTTTCTAGTGAAAAACATTTTTCACAGGGGCATTGCAAGTCGCCGATGAGCAAGTTTGATACTGATTCCAACTCAAGATATATTTATTAAATAATTTTAAATCCACCTTTTGGAAGCATTTTTATAATTTACCCGTTCTTTTTTTTATTAAAAAATATTTTAAAATATACTTTTTATCTCTTTATTATACATTTTACCAAAAACATTTTTTCCATTCAAGATTGAATATTCTTTATTAAGACTTCAAAATGCGCTTTGCGCTCTAGTCTTTCTACTCGTAATAAATTCCTATATTTTTCACCGGCCTGCGAGAGGCCTTACACATCAAGTCAAGTTCAAGTTCAGGTGCAGGTCATAATGGATTACCAGCACCAAGCATCGGAAAACCCGCCAGACCAACCACTCAGGCACGAACGATCGCATGCTTACGATCATTTCCAGTCGTTTTAAAACGCATAATTATGAGTGCAACAGCTGTTAAGGCTAGCAAAACGAAACGAAAAAAGTACAAACTATACTACACAAAACAAAAACAACGACGCTGACCACACTCTGCCGCTAGTGAGCATAATTTATTACGAAAATGACCATATTTAGTGACCCATTCTCGCTGGGCGCAACCGTGGAAGCTATGCCGCTGTGCATCACGAAAAAGCAGTGAGGATATCGACTGTTATTTTTTACGACAATGTTCTACGCTTTTAACCGACCTGCCCGGAATGAGTGATGATAGATAGATGCATCGCGGAACCTGGAAATGGCTTCACTCTTCATCAACAGATACTTGACATCCGTTATATGATAATGTAACGCACAAATAACTGATTCTTTATAGTAAGTTTAGCTTTAATGCGTTGATTGCGTGCGTAAAGAAAAACCAACACTCGATCCATATTAGATGATGAGCCGGTGAAACGTATGATCTGCTACGCCGCTCGATCACGCTGCAGCTCGGCAAGATGTTGCGTGACAAACGAGCTGGATGCTGTACAACATAGCACTGTCGCACGGAGGTCTGTCAACTTTTTGCCACTTCACGAACCGTACCCGAAGCTCTACAGCGACGATCGGGCGCTTACGTCACAGCAATCATCCCTTCTTTCGTCATTCACCGGGCTTTAACCGCAATCCACCCCGTGGGAGCTTTAGTGGCGTCATCGTCACGATCACAAGCGAGCACGCGCGTTCAAGTTCAATGCTGAGGCCAGTCTTCAGCATGCGGGGCGGCACGTTTAGCGTGTTTGT
Organism: Anopheles longipalpis; assembly: GCA_016170015.1. Classification (NCBI taxonomy): domain Eukaryota; kingdom Metazoa; phylum Arthropoda; class Insecta; order Diptera; family Culicidae; genus Anopheles; species Anopheles longipalpis. The sequence goes on along the minus strand of CM028104.1, from coordinate 14,664,728 downwards.
TGTCTTTCCCGCTCTGGCAAGGGTACACAATAACCGTCTCGCTTCGATTGTACGTGTTTGTTTACCGTCGGAACGTTTGCGACCGTGTGCCACTAAGAAGCATCCACCACAGTCGACATTGCCCCAAGCCCCAGCCTTTCCCTCCTTCTGGTGTCTTTGCCCTTACGGGACGAACGAAAACTAGCGCGAACCAAACACCAACTTCGCTACCACCACCCCTTGCTTTTGGAGGGCTAAACTGGATTCGTGTCCCGTTGGGGCTTCGGCTTGTTTGTCCCGAAGTCCCGATCGAAGAAGAGCTTCCTGTGGGATGTCTTCGGAAAGAGCTTTTCTTCTCACTCGCTTTATCCCTCCCATTCTCGCACCATCTTTCTCGCTTGTTTGATCGTAGAATGAGATGTTTTTTTTTGTTGTTGCGTGCTCGATCGCATGAGCTTCCCGAAGAAGAAGCATCAAACAACGCTCTCACTCGCTCGCCAAGCTTTCGGCTTCCTCGTGACCCCCGTCGCCATTGATGGTGTGAAATGGGGAGGTAAAGGAAGTAGAACTGTTGGAGAACGATCGCGAATGGTGGCCGAGTCCGAGGGTGGACCGGCAGAACAAACGATCCGCGATCCGCAAAACCGCGATCCCGAAGAAGGTATATAAGTAACTGCTGTAATCAGCACCGGAGCAATACTTTGTATCCGTCCGCGACTGGCCGCGGTCACAGGCGCAGTTCGACCGTACGTCCGTGTGAGTGTGTGCCTGTGAATGAGTGTTCCTGCAGGAGGATCTTCACCATCAAGGATCCCGATAGTGAAGAAGATCAGTGCTTTGTGCTAAACTTAACAAACTGTGTGTTCCCCTGTGTGTGCGTTTGTGGTGTGACTTTTCCAACACATAGTACTTAATAATACAAACTTTACCTGCATTCGATTGTATTTGAAGTGAATGCAGGAGAACTGCACCTTATAGAATTTTCACAACACAACCAATTGTAGAACAAACAGGACAAAACGGAATTACGGAAAATTAAACTTCCAAAACGCATCGATCTTGGGACTAAGTCCTTCAAGATCTTGCAGCGATCTCACAGCGTTGTGCGTGCTCAAAGCAGACAAACGGAAAAGTTGGTGAAAGTTGGTTTCGTTCTTTGCACCGTGTTTGCGTATCTCTTGCTAAACGGGACAAAAAAATATTTCAAATCCAGACAGTACAGTGAACCGACTTAATTCGCCCAAATTGCTTATTTTTCGTGTATGCAAAAGCAGATCAAAGTGCTGGTCCAGCCAGACGCTTCCCCGATTTAAACGAATTTGTCATCGTTGAAGGTACGTGGTGATATTGTGTACATGTTAAGCAAGCTTTAAATGTTTAAAGAGAACATACAACAGCAAAAACAAAAAAATGCCAGTATTCTATTTCATGCCCAAGATTTACGAGCCGTGTAAGTGATAATCATCTTCATGTCATGCAAATTATCAGCTATCGTACGGTTACGGAATATGGTTCGGTAGAACCCATCGTTGAGGTTAAAGTAGCGCCAAGAGTGCCAAGTGGATTGGTCATAAATTTTTCACTCCATTCCCCTGATTCACGGTTGATACGACGGTGTCTCGAGATTCCTTGCATATCTGAACTTTACCACCGCAAAAAACCGGTACTTTTTCCGAAACGATTCGCAGTCGCCTCCAAATCGAATCGATCGCCCCAAGGGAAGGAGACTATTATTATCGGGACAGTACTTGCCGTGTTTATATGAGTGTAGAAGAAGAAAAAATCGATCTACAACGGTCTTTTTCTTGGACGAGTGCAATATTCTTCATCGGTGAAAGTTGCCCAAACATGTTACGTTCTTTGGGTCATCCTGTTCTCGGTGTGTTTGCAGTTTTGCGTTGCTCTGTGAGCTACGGATGAAGTTCTTTTTTCTTTTTTTTTTTGTTAAAAAATATTCACAATTTACCAAATTGTCCGTCAGAGATAAAATCAATTTACCCCTTATGGTAATTTAAATTTATGCTTCCCCAATGGCAGTGAGTAAATCACGTTTCAGAACACGGAAACTTTCCCATTTAAATCGCACGAGAAATAAAAATAACATTACAACCAGTTCTCTTTTATTACACACCGTACCAATCGGTATTTCATAATGAACTCGTGAACCACATACGGAACAAGTTATCTGTTCAAGTGGGTTCCTCTTCGATTCGGCCCGCACATCTGATCGGTGAAGGACAACGATGCTCGGACACCGTACTTGGAATGCATCCGACCCCAAAAACTGACCGTGCAACAAGTTCCATTTTTTTATCATTCCATACGAGAAAAAGCCATGGGAGAATAATGTAATTATGATTGATCTTCCCTTTTCGCTCCATCCCATTTGCCGATCATTTTGCTCCCAATTATGTTGTATATGATTATAGAAACCGACAAGAACGTCAAACAAGCGTTACGCACCTCCGGATCGGTAGCGACCACGAAGTAAAGAAAACGACACGTTACACTTCGTTTAATTTTTGACGATAATCGATTCTGAGCGCAATGCATACCGAACTGTCTTTACCCCGCAGGCTACACCGGAATGGTTGTTATTAAGTTGTGTACTTTGAAGACGTTTTGCGAATGACATTAACCAAATGAGTGTGACATTTGCTTGTTCGGCGCATGGTCATTGGTTTGCTCCGGAAGAAAACAAGGATAAGAAAAATGAACAATTGCTCTACATTCTTTTCATCACGAATTCGGCTCATAACAATCGCTGTACAACATGCTGTTCGACAGCATTGGATGACCTGTTGGGTTGGGTTGTACTTCTCACGATTATGCTAATCATCGTCCGGTCAGCTGATGCGGTAGTAGCTTGTCGAATGCTACAATTTAGAACACTCGAACTGCACCAATAATCCACGGCGTCAACAAGATCACACAACCGGAACAATTCGGACGAAATCACGATGCCAACATCTTTCCTCATTAGGATCGATCGTAACATGATATGACAGCGGATGTTTTTGCTGTTCTTGCGTCTCCCTAATGGACCCATCAACGCTGACCCGCGAGGTCACCCGGCAAGCATCCGACACATTCCGACGCGACCTAATCATCGCTCAAAGTTGTTGTTTGTCGTTGTTGGATGGAGGAAAAAAAAACTAAATCCCTTTTTAGTTCATCGCACATCATCGCACATTACAGTCGAGGTCTCTGTGTGGAGTTCGCTAAATCGATGCTCCTGTCCCGTGAATAAACATAATCCAAATTATCGTACTCGAGTGCACACTCATTTACACGCATACACACACACACACCCATACACATCGATAATTAATAGGCAAGCGACTTAAGCATCCTCCTTGGCGCATCTTTGCGCTCACGAAGCGACTAATTAATTTTGCCACATTGCCTTCAACTGTGCGGTCAGCGTTACTCCACGGCATCACCGGCGACCGGTTCTTCTCCCAGCGCGCTTTAGCTAAATATCTAGAATCGATCGGATATAAAAGCGATGATGTGCTGTGTCTTTAATTTTATTGCACCAGCACCGATACAAAAGTCTAGTATTTCTAAAAAAGATTGATGATTTCCTTTCGCACATCCATTCCCAATAAGAGTTCATTCCAATTAACCTACAGGTAGACAGAGTAAAGATACTCGCAAAAACGAAAAAAAACGATAAGAAGAAAATTTATTTATCAGTACCCAAAACCTACCATTTAAACAAAAGCGGTTCCGCTTCTTCTTCTTCTGCGCAACATTTTCAATGCTTAACAGCATAATTGTTGTAAGAGCTTCCTCGAAAAAGCAAACGAACTCCCGCTTATTTAATCACGCTACGACTTCAAATGGCCTTGACATTCGTTCCGCTTCATGATTGGTCAGTGTGTTTCCCGCACAACTACCCGGCGAAGCTCATTTTCATTTTTCCCACATCGGAACACACACACACCGCCCGAAATCACTTCAAACGGCGCCTTTTTTCAGCTGTCCAGCGATCCCCAAAATTGCTACCGAAAGCATCGTAATCCGTGGCTTCGACATGCTTGTCCATGAAGACAGTTTAATTAGCCTTAACGGACATGAGCCGCAACGTCATGTTGCATGTTCTGGTCAGTGCAATCGTCACCCGGAACAAGGTTGGTGACTGTCAATTGTCCAATTTAATGATAAGACCAACGTGCTTCCGTAACCGAGCGTTACGTTGCGCATTCTTTACCAAAATCAAGCCGATTTCGCAAAAGACCTTCGGTTTTTGGTGATGATGATCGCTGCATTTAAAGTCGCAGGTTGATTTTTGTTGTGTGTGTTAGTTTTGTTGTCAGTTATTTTACATTTTTTGTTAAATCTTTTTTTATTTGCTTTTTAAACCTTCCAACATATACAAAACGCACCTCTATTCATTCCAACGAAACCGACCGAACGCCAGTATTGTACGGTCTACAACCAAATACGTGCCGAGAGTTGACCGAATGTGTGTCTACCCGTGCATCGAGCCAGGCCAATGGCTCGATCAATTACCGAATTTTAATTTGATGACACGCTTCTCCACACCACCGTGAATACTGACGACGATGCGTAGAATGTCCTCGATCACCCTGAGAATACAACGTGCGCTCGGGATGCTTCCCGGTATGGTACGAAGCGGCCAAGATTACCAATCCGCGAGGGATTTGAGGTCCTAAATTTGGCATTGATCAGTATTCCGTGTGGNACTGACGATGATGGGTAGAATGTCCTCGATCACCCTGAGAATACAACGTGCGCTCGGGATGCTTCCCGGTATGGTACGAAGCGGCCAAGATTACCAATCCGCGAGGGATTTGAGGTCCTAAATTTGGCATTGATCAGTATTCCGTGTGGACCGTCAACAATTTGAGCATTCGCAGTTATGATTTCGTTGTACGTTGAGCCGTTTTCTTCGTACGATCTTATGGCGAAAAAAAACGAGTAAGAATTTCACTTGCAATGACGACAGTGGCGTTTATCTGGCACATACCAATGAATACTGATCACAAAAAATAGTGGATTCAAATGTAGAATAGGATTTCGCTTTCTGGCCAAACAAATTTGGAATACTGATATTTTCGATATGGACAAAAAAAATTACATCCATAAATTTGGGGTAGTAAAACAATTTCCTTACTGTTTTTCAATTCATGGCAAATCCGTTTTACCAAGCAAACATCGTAACTATTGGGTGGAAATTTTATGTAAAATCTGTAAGTTCAGAAAATACACAAAAAGCCCGCATCCACGATACACAACGCGATCGAAAGTGATCGTATAAATAATTGACTCACGCATTGTGACACAAAAGACTACAACAGTTCAACAAGCGACGAACCCCCAGGAATCCCTGTAAATAAGTACGTTGTGCTTCTTTTTGTCCGCACCATGGTGGCTTTGTTCATTTGTTCGTTTGCTAAAATAAAAACCCCTAATCGGTTAATCGATCCCGTCTTTCTTTGTATAAAGCGCAACCCCAGCCGTTGCTGATTATTAATGATGTAAAGATGCCTCATTCCATTGTTCTGCTGACACATTCACTTATCGCCTCTTTGAGTCATATTTAAACCGCATCAAAGTGACTGATAATCATGGTGATTTTATTTTCCATACGAATGAAAATGGAAGAAACGCACATCTCCACTGTTACAGAGGGATCTTAGCGTGCGTCATGAACTATAATGAACGAAGCAGCTAAGCGGCATTAATTAGAAACGATACACCTTGCATTGTGTGCAAAAGGGAACCCATCGCCAAAGACAAACTGAAAATTGTGTGTAGTTTTTTGTTTGCCCTATCTATACGATCGTGTTAGGGTTGAAATACAAACAGTGCCAAAAACCTGATTTCGTTTATAGCTTCTAACCTATCGGATGTCAATAACGCGGGTTTACTTTTATCCTTTGCGGCTCGAACATTCTCACCTTCACAAGTACGCCCGACATCGTCAAACTTTTGCAGACATCGTTCGCAAAACTTTTACGATCTCCGGGCGTCCCTTTTTTTCTACCTGGTTTTATCGCGTCTCAGTTTTGCCGGTCCATGCTTCGTCTTGGCAAGATTCGTAAGGTGAATCTTCACCCCAGTGTTCGTCTTCCACTACAGCACAACTAGTGTGCGAACCTTCTTCAGCGAATCCCACCGGTCACCGGACATTTATGACATGCTCCAGGAATTTGCATAATTTCGTCGTATAAAATAATAAATGCTCTCGCGTGTATACGGCACGGGTATGACGATTCGCAAACGCCAGACCGTAACCCGAATGACATAAAGACGGCTAGGAGGATTCAACAAAACACGCCGAAGCCAAGCAAACAGAACGATTCGACCTAACACTGTGGCGAATCATTAGCTCGGTACGGCTGCATTAACTACCGGCATTCGCGGGGGTCACCCGCATGTAAGCGAAAACATGTACCGACCCAAGTCACAAGTTCAAGGCCTATAGCATCATCAGCACCATCATCATCATCGTCCTCATCATGATCTTACTCGTTGTCGTCATGGTGCTGTCCGTCCATTAACTTCTTGATGCTTCGTTCTTTAAGAACACGGATAACAAGAACCATTAGGGAAACCCCTCACATAATACACACGCACAAAACTTACCATATCTTTTCGCATTAGGTGCTCCCAAATTGTTTCACTCCGTATTTTGCCGTATGCTACGGTTCGATCGAATGTCGAAACGAAAGATCGTTCACCTCGATCGATGTGAAAGTCTGAGGCTGGCCAAAAAAAAATTGGGCCACCAATATTGATGGTGACAATTTTTCAGCAACACACACAAACACACAAAAGCGAGACTCAAAACGAATTCCTTTCCTGTTTTGTCTTTCACGAAGCACGATATCGACAGCAGCAGCACGGCCAAACTCTGGGGAGAAAGACTATCGGGAGGATGAGCTTTGCAAACTTGAACCATTGGACCGGAAAGAAGATAATTTTTCGTTCTTTCCATCACACACGGCTGTACAAACACATTAACCTGCTTCGGTGTATTCGGAGTTTCGGATTAAGAGAAATGGGCGGCGCGACATACATTTTTACCGATACTTTCAACCCTCAGCCGCATTCCGCGCACACCTGTTACCGTTGCTTTTATCCAACAACACAGCAAGCGCTAAGAACGAGAATATGGTTAATAAAAATAAAATTTTCCAACTTCTTGTCCAACCCTGGTCTGAGTAGAACTTTGATAAACAAAGCGTTCGCTAAAAATAAGGCCACCGAAAGGAACGCGATCGCATATGCAAAACGGATGAAACCAGTTTTTTTGGTGTGTGTTTATTTTTATATTTCCTTTCGTATTCTTTCTTCAACTTCTGAAAATGGCAACATTTCAACGAAACCTCCGACACACCGGATAAGCAGCAAAACTGGCGACAGCTAAAGAACAACACCCGGCCCTCGGGAGAAACTGACTGTGATTTCTTGAAGCGAAATAACAAAAACACACACCCCAGCGGTCATCCGCCAACTGAAGGTGACTGCATATCTTATAAATGGCAAACAACGCTTCGCTTTAGTTTCTTCCATGCAAAACCACCAAATCTGTACCGCTGGTATGTGAATTTTGCAATGGAAAGTTGTGCACCAGTTTGGTTCACCTTCGCACAGCGCCAAACTTCCTGCCTGAACGCTCTTACCTCGCTTCACAGCGTCCAGTCACGGTGCTAATAAGACCGAAAATTAGACCAAATGTCAGTTCGCGGAAACTTCACGGAACAGCCACGAACAGGTGGTTCGTTCTGGTTTTGCTTCCAGTTTGCCTACTTCTTAACAGACCAGAAGCGGGGTAAAGATGAAGATGAAAAAAAAACGAATGCACGAACAACATGCCGCAAGCATGCACAAACGACATCTAAATCTGACAAGCGTTACCGAACTAGGATTAGTGTACGGCGGGCTACATTTGCGCTCAATGAGATGCACGGGCGTGATACGATCGCGAAAAAAGAAAGAGCATTTGAATTATTCATACCGAGCGTACGGTCAGGGAGGCAAGATTCGTAAACGACCTTTAAACATGCGCCATCGGTGCACGTAACGATGTAACCAAGTGCCCGAAACAGGCTGAAGGTGGCCAGGTGAGGCAAAGACAAAAACAAACATCCGCCACTTTCGTCGCCCCGAACGATAGGATCAATTCCCTAGTTTCCTCTTTAAGGAAAGCGGGGATTGATCGATCGGCGGCATGTACAAGATATCTGTGGGATGGGATCGCAATGCAAAATCTGTTCCCGAACGTAGGCAAGACAAGAGCAACACCGTGCACAACCTGCTGAAATGCCCTAATGCCCCCGTATTCGATCGTACGGAATCAGTAAATTAACCCCGCACTAAAGAAATGACTTCAATGAGAGGGAAGCGGGGTCGGTCGAAAGGGAACCGAGAAAACACGGGTGAAAGTCGGATTAAACAAGGATAATCCTGCTTAAGCTGAATCGAGACCAATGGTTTGTAATAATATTTTATTTTACAGAACATTAGCATCTTGTTGCCTTGCTGTGTTTCTTTTTCATCGTCGAGAATTTCTTCCCTCGTGCCTTTTACTTACAAGTTCGAAGATACCTTAAACGGTGTTGAAGCTTAAATTTATCCACTGCAAACTCTTCTACCACATTCGCATTTACCCTAGAAGCCTCTTTTCAATGACCTTGTTGAGACTGGTACTTTCTTTCTTTCTTTTCTGCTGTCGAGGTCGAACGGTGCCCGTTTAATATGCCGTGAACATCATCAGCTTTGTGGATGCATTTTTCTCCTCCAATGGATGCATTTCGGGGCGTCTTACGTCACTCGATTGCAATCCAAACATAAGCACAGGAGTGTCAATTCTGCCACAGCTTATAGGCTACCCCATAGCTGATTTTCAATGAAGATGAAGAGAAACAAAACACGAATAAAACACCTCACCGCTGATGCGTTGCATTTTTTTTCTGCACAAGTGTGAACCGATGCCGTCCCCTTTAATAAACTCATTCAGCAACCAGAGCGCCGCAGAACAAATAATTGAACGCAAGCGTTAATACGCACGCATTGTTGTTTCGGTGCGTTTTGTGTATTTGTTTTGCTTTTTTTCTGCTTCGTGTTGTTTTACGATTGTTTTTTTTTCCCACATTTGGCACACCCAAAATGCAACCGCAAACAGTTTTCCATTCTGTTGCCAATTTTCGTGTGCCGGATTTTGTTTTCCGTTTTCAGACCACTTTTTACATCTCCATTTCGTCATGCACTCTCGTGCTCGTATGTGGCCTGTTTTTTTTTTGTTTTTACGTTGCCCTCCGTTTGGTTTCTCGGGATGGGAACTTAACGAACCATTCATAAATTCTCATCACTACCATTACCCGCCGAAAAGTGCATACTGCATGCCACAAACCTCAAGCGTCGACCACAATCATCACCAACCGGCACAAGCTCGGTGCAACCCGGTCACACAAACCGGACACAATCGCCATCGATTGCATTTTTGGAACGAATTCACCAATCGTACAATCCCCCGGGTGGATAAAGTTGGAAATGATATAAAAGTATGCTTCTCAAACAAAAAGGAAAAAATATTTACTAGCAGCATCGAACACACACATATCCGCACGTTTCTGGTCCTTTAATAAACACGCTACCGATTGGTGCCCGACCATGGGTTTGAGAAAAGTAACGGAACACGCTTTGAAAAATCGACCGATAAAGTGGAATCGATGGATGAACCTTTTGCCATCCGAACGGGACAGGAAATGGAAATCGCGAAACCTTCCTCTGTCCACAATGATGCGGCCTTTGCTTTGAAAGGTGGGAAAAATCAACAACCTCCCACTTCCCCACATAAAAGTATGGCTGCAAAGTATTGGAAATGAAAAATCGTTCACGTTGGCAGTAGCATGGCGATCCAAAAAATGAGCACACATTTTTATACCGCTTTTGTGTCCTTTCCCAATCCGCACGTTGATGTTTATGCCGGGCGTTCCTCTTCGACAGCGGCGTTATTATTTAGCAGCTCAATAGCGGTCGGTTAATTTTCCCCATGCGCATCCCTCAACATTTCCGTACCTNCGATCCAAAAAATGAGCACACATTTTTATACCGCTTTTGTGTCCTTTCCCAATCCGCACGTTGATGTTTATGCCGGGCGTTCCTCTTCGACAGCGGCGTTATTATTTAGCAGCTCAATAGCGGTCGGTTAATTTTCCCCATGCGCATCCCTCAACATTGCCGTACCTACGGAAGCGAACGTTCGATTGAAAATTGCATTTTTTACGTGCCAGGAATATTTGCGCGTTTTAGTATTTTTGCAATTCACCGTGCTTTCCGGTCCTGATCAAAATGGCCCAGCCGCACATCTCAACGTTTTGCTAGTCAAACAAACAACAACACGATGGGCGAAGGGCGGGCCCGGTGCTGCTGAGCTGATTTATTTATTTCTCGACAGTTTATGTTGGGATTCTTTCTGCTTCACTCACTCTATTATCATTCCCGTCGGGTTTGTTGTTCTTTTTTTTTGAATCTATTTTTCCCAAGTTAAATTCCATACAATAGAAGGTTGGTACAAATTAACTGAATTATAGCTGCGGAAAGGATTCATCACAATACAAAGTCTGCTTCACTGCTACGATTGTTTCACATGTAAAACAAGCTATAAACTAATGTGGAAAATATTAAAACGGTTGAATGCAACAATAAAAACTAAAGCAAAATAATGCAAAATACAAGTCATTTTTAAAAATGATTCTCTTTTTTGCAGTATTCTGCCAAGGACATAAACGCTACGTATACGCAAGACACAGTGTTTCTTTAATTACAGCTCGAAGTTAAAAACTTGTTTTACATTCTTTTCGGAGCTGAAGATAGTATGAATATTATCTAAAACATATACATAAATCCAACGAAAATTTATAAGCTGTAAGAGTAAATTTCTCCAAGCATAAATTTCAATACAAAAGATTGTAATGCATTATTCTAAAAACTAGCTCTTCAAATTTCTTTACAAAATAACAATCTCTATTCAATTTGGGCTGAACATTCAAACAAATTTAAACTTTTAATTTTAATGCTTGAAAGTCACTTTAAAGTGTAAGGAATAAGATTAAAGCATTGTATTTTTTTACAATTTTCCTCTTTTTTTGCTGCATTACTACAGTTCTTGTGGCAATACTACAAAGCATCCTGGTCTCTAAAGTAATTTTATATGTTTTTCCAATTTTCTTACATCGAAAGTTGTCAAAATTTAAACCAAAAATCACTTCGTGCATTTTATTCTCATTTATAAAACTAAAAACCTCTACTTTTCTTAATATAATTATTTCTTCCTGCGCTTATTTGCCATATATCGATCACCATCAGATCAACTGTGATAACTCTATCATACATGCCTCCAAATGCAAATACCAGAGCATATAAAACTGCCCTCACCAACCCACGACCATCAATCGAACGTGCCATGCCGGGCAGACAGGTGCTTAAAAGCTTACGGTTCGATTGGAATCATGCGTGAATAATGGCCCCCGAAGAAATGATTTTCCCCCCTCTCGACTCGATAACTGTCGCCGATGCCGATAGCCTACCGGTCGCTAACGGCAACTTTGCAATGCACCTGATAGATAATTATTGCATGCATTCGTGCAATTATTACCGCTAGCTCGAAGGTGAAAATAAATTCGCACGTGAGGCTCTTGTTCACAGTGTCCATCCAAGGGATGAGATGAAAGCATTCTGCGGATGCCCTTCGTTGGCTAAACTCGCGCTAACAACGCACCACGCTTGAAGGGCTGGGTAACCGTGCATCATCGGGCGTCGCACAGACCGCCTCTAATTGATTTATGGCTTTGCCTCGTTGAAAGTCCTCCCTTGTTGGAGCACACGAACATCCAAAAAGTCGTACACGGCCGGAAGGATTACGATCAATTTTCCAACAAACGCCGTACCTACCTTTTGTCGGCAGGGGTACAGGCGCACCAAAGGTTTCCATGTTTGGCCACTGATGATGTATTTCGGTCGTAGCTTGACCTCGTGGCCATCCTGGCGCCAACGCTATCGTCGCCGACCACTGCGGAAGGATCAGTTCTAATTAGACGCCAATCGATTCTGATTACCACCGTGCAATTAGCGAAAGTGTTTCTGCGACATCGTACGCCGAAGGACAGAATTCGTCACATCCTTCTACACTGGCAACATTCTTTAATCCTTATTTTTCTCCCTTTTATTTCAGGTAAGCTTTTGGCGAAAACGAAATAAAAACCCTTGACTCTTTATAACGGGGAACTGAAAGTACAGAAGCGGATATCAACTAAATTTGTAAGTAGTGCCAAAGAAATACTCATTGAGATGTGCTTTTTCTAATGAAAAATTCAATAACGGTTAAAAGAGACTTTCGTGTACAAAAACAAAATAAACAAAGTACATATATCCCATTATAAATTTGTTGTACTAAAGCACTTTTTTATATTTCCAAACACTTTTTAAAGAATACTTAATGCCATCATTCTCGAAATGCAGGCCTAAGCGAATAACCATATAAAAACAGCCATCTTTAATATAGGTCAAATTTGGACAAACCATCCAATTAGTTTATGATGGACCCTATAGAAACTTGCCCGAGACCAATTGTTCTCGCAACCGGTTCAAACTGGTAGCTTCGAGACATTATTAGCTCAAATAACCTGCCCTGACATCTTTTATGCTTCTACACAAGAACCCCCATAAAACGATTTTTGTTCTAGCTCCTGTCCCGCTTTATAGCTCTTATCACTTACAAAGCGTGACAACTTCGTAAAACCGGCACGGATTAAAACGCCATAAAAATTTTTGCATTCCACCCGGGACTGCCCGACAACGGCATTCGCCGAAAGCATCACGGGCAGCTATTTTCATCCGATTAAAACACAATGAAAACCCATTAACGAGTGAATCGATTCTTTTTCGAAACGTACACTTACACTACCTTTGGCGTCTTTCGGCTTCGGAACCCATTACCCCTATCATCGATGCTAATGGTGTTTTATTCGTCAAACGTTTGTCTAATGACTCAACTGCGGATATCGTCGCGCAGTGTTTGTACGGCGTGCGATCTCTGGATGCGTCACAATATCGGTGACCTACTAAGATCCCGAAATCGAGCCGCCGCCTTGAGCCACCGACGGTTTCCTTTCAGCGAACGTGACGGCACGTGACATCAGCGCGTACGCAAATGAGGACACCTTCCGATATTATTTCGCCATGTTCTTTGTTGTAAGGAATCTTGGACCGCGCGAGTGTGGCAGAGAGATTCTGCACCACCAAATGGACCTGTGGCCCTTTACCGTGTGAGATATTTCGCGGAACACTGCAACAAATCTGCTGTGTACCACGTCTGCTGGGTGAGCTTATTGAATTACCGAATGGTAGAAATATGAGCATCCCATTTCGCGGCCTGCAATATTCGCTCCACGTATCCCCCACGGGAGGTACGTGGGAGAAGACGATAAAGCGACCGGGATGGGAGTGTATTTGCTGGCGACAACGCGGACAAAAACCACCGTTGACCCATTTTACAAACGTACGGCGAAACCGGTTCGATAAAGATCACCCCAAACTCGTGTCCTCACCTATTTTATTTAGTCGCTGGTAGAGTTTTGATAGTTTTTTTTCGTCTTCTGTGTCCTTCTTTCCATGGCACCCAACATCCTATACGGGGAATCGGAACATCATATGAGGAACTCTTGCATTGTTTTTTTTTCTTTCTCCTCCTGTCGAAATCCTGCTGTACTGGCAAGTGCAAGTGCAGCAACCGGGTACCACGGCGCACCATTAGAACCACGAAAGTTCAGATGATGTGCCAGTTCGATTGGCTATGAAAGAAGCCCGCGAGCTGCGATGGAAAGATCTAGCGGAATTTTGTGTTTTACTCCACACATCTCGATGCACCCTGCAACCGCCATTGTGCATCCGCAAACCAGGGTGACCATAATTTAGCGCAAGTCGTGATGGTTCGCGTACCGTCTGTACCGTGCTGCGAAGAGTTTGTATTCTTTTTTGCAACGTTCCGGCTGGTACCGTCCCCGACCAGGTTGGAAAGATTCGTCTGGATCGCGAATCTAAATAAGCAACAACAACAAAAAATCCCAGCAAAACGTCTTTTTGCCTCTGTAGTTCGGGGTTTTTTTTCTGTGCATAAGCTGCACCATTACGACAACCCGGGTCTCGTTTAAGCAAACACACGAGTGCATGAAGTGCTGATAAGCTTTTATTAAATGATTCGCGTACGAGGTTGAGCGTAACAAACTTTTAATGCAAAGTGATAGTGTGCCGGAACAACTGATAAATTTGAACATAAGAGAAAAAAAAACACATGATGAGACCTCGATATTTCTCCACACTTTTTTGTCTAGTGCAACATAAAGCTTCAATCTAGGCGACAGGCTAAGAACAAAAAATATGCCTGTCATCCATCATAGTACCTGCCTCTAGTAGCTTTGTTCTTGCATCGTAAAGGGGAGAACATCATCATCACTTCTGGCATGTGGTTGGGGCATCCCGAAGAAACGCATTACTTCCTGCAATCTATCCATCCATCTTGTCCAATCACAACATTCCAAACGTCAAGCGGCAGAAAGACAACGCATACACACAGCCGTCAGCCAAACGTTACCATTAATTAGTGCCGTCACTGTAAGTTTATCGTCGTTGGTACGGCAGGCTTTAAAGTACGAAAAAAACGCAACCATACATAGACAACCTTCGAAAGTTTGTTGCACGGTAGCGTTTGTCAGTGCGTTAGGGAGATGATTGCAACAAAGGCCACAGTCTCTATGGCCTAATAGAAGATGCTCCAGCAAGTTTCTTGCAAACGCACGGTAGCAAGTTGACAACGAGCCGTTTTTTTCTTGCTGAAACCTTATTGCATCACCTAGCCGTGGTCGCGATCCATCTCATCTGACAATTGCTCCTGTCATGTTGTACAATGTGCAAAACTAGACGATCAAAGCAAGGTTTCCCTCTGCTTATTATCACATGCAAGAAGCGCAAGAAGAGCTTCGATCCTTCTCAGAACTCGGAACCACATTGAGACCGTCCTGCTAGACGAACAGATGTGAAATACGTTATGTTTCACCGCAAGCAAATTCCTCACACACCGAGCCAAACGAGAATGATTGATTGCAGACGGGAATTATTTGATGAATCATTTCGCACAGGCACACTTTAGTCATTGAACTTTATCATCACAGCATCAGCATCATCATCATCATCAGTGCCGCCGACGACCGTTTGGTCTCTCGTGTCGAGCTTTAAAGCAGTGCGAAAAATCGCGGCCCGCTGTATGATCATCGTTCGTGTGCCTCGTGCCTGTCTTTGGTCGGGTTAGGTATCATCCCTTCGTCAAGCAGCAACGGCAGCAGTGGCAACAAAAAGTGAAGGCTTAAGAAACCGAGCATTCGTGGCCAATTTTAACCCACCATGAGATCACTCACGGTGCTTCATCGTACTAAAGGGGAATTGATTTTCCGTTCTCAAACATCCCGAAGTTTGGATGTTGTTATTCTAACTACTCTTTTGCCTTTATTCTTCCGTGCCGCGATGATCCAAGACACTGACAGGATGGGTAATAAATTACCTCAGCATCCGGTTGGAGTGTCGGTTTCGGGATCGATTCACCATTTAACCCATCTCCATCCATTATCCTTTCCGCGCAGTTCAAACCTCTTCTCTTTAAACCCAAATTTGATTGATCGCTAACAATCGTTCAATACCTTTAGCAAACTGGGTTCGCGGTTTGCAGCGTTTGATTCCTTCCTATGACCGTGTACGACTCATCTTTTAAGTTATATTTTTGTCGTTTTCAGTTCAGACAATGTTTACGCTTCACCAGAAACACATAATGTTCACATATCCATACGGTGGAATAATTCGCTTCAGCTAGTTTTACATCGAGCGCGAACACAGCGTCAACCAATCGACTCGCTACCGGGGAAGGTCCTGCCCTTCGGGATGTTGTTTATTGCAAACAGAAATTGTCAAATCAATTTGCTCAGCACACGTGTCCAGTGGAAATGAATTTAGCCAGAAAGCGAAACTCGTCGCTCGAGGCTGGCTGGTGGTTGGAGCCCGAGTGCGTAATAGATTTGAAACGATCACACCCGATAGCCCACGGCACTCCACGAACTAACCGCTCGGCCAAACCGGTCGGCTACCTCAAACCAATCCTATTCAATATCTACTACTACACCCGGGGTGGGACGGACACGTGGCCCAGCTAACGTGCACGGTTGCGTTTGCTTAGCCCAGGTACGTGTCTCGGCAACTTGATGATAGGTGCTGTACCATTTGCTTCAATCAAACGAACCTCCACAAACGCATTCGACGAACGACCAACGGCCACAGGAACCGGGCAGGTGGATCCTTCTAACTCACATCTCGTTCCACACCTCGTTTCCAGACCGTTTACCACTAATGGAGGAGTATTTACGGGAAGAACCGCACCACCCCACACCGATTCCCATCGCTCACGCTGGCGTTTGATTCTTTGTTCTCAAAATGTGGAATATTTCACCTCCCAACGGTCCCGAAACTGCAATGGCTATTTTTACAGATGAGAAATACGTGAGGTGCCTTAATATTTCGATTAGCGTGCTCTGCGCAAATGTTTGCGTGTAAAGCGAGAGACTTTGTCCATTCGCATGTGGTTTGCCCCGCAACATCCTGGCCCACCTGCGTAGTTTGTCTTCCGGGGAAACCCGGTTTCGGTGGAAATAAATGGCCAGCAGTAAAAATTTATCCCACATTTTCGTCCATCCGCACCCTTCATCACCTTTCCCACTGATGATGTTATTGGCCTTCCGTATTCCGTATTCTTACGTTAGCGTCCCGGTGCATGGTTAATGTTCGATGGATACCCGACGATGGTTCGGAATGGTGCGATGAGTTTTGTAGAAAGGTTTGGAAACCGACTGTTAGATCCGATCAATAGCTCCCATCGACAGTTGTGGGAAAAAAACGATTCAAATGTGCGTACAGTTACGCATCCTTTCCGACAGCTTTGAATCAATCAACAACTGTGGGTTTATGGAGCTGTGGGGCACACGGTGTAACCAACGTGGATACGTGTCAATGTGATGAAATGGTTGTTTATCGTATGCCTGATAATGCAAATTGCAGTTTAATGTTTCAAATATAAATGGTGTTATTAGCACAACATAAAGCGCAAGAAACATACTTTACATTTACGACAATGTGTTTAATAATTGTGATATGTAAATCTTTAATGAAAAACGTGTGAAACAACACTCACAAATTAATTTCAATGGATCAATTTTTTTTTTTTCAAAGAAAATGTTTATATTTTAGTTTGCAAAATTTTCAAAACAAAAATAAATCGAAGAATAATTCTATATAAGGATTTTTGAATGAATTACTTCGCTGAGAAAGCTATATAACTAAGTTTGTAAAATATACATTTAAGTAATATATTTTTTTATGAATTTTACTAACACTGTTCCAAGGGCGTAATCGACGTTTTTCTTATAATTCTTGCATTGTTCAACGACTTTTGCCTTCAGGTTAAATAATGTTATCTTTATTGCTTTTAAATAACTGCTACTTATACACGAACAATCCACCCATAAAGCAGTACGAGTATAACAATTTCAAAAATCCTACCTTTTTATGTGAGCCCAGCTTCTTCAACCAACCTCATCTGAAACTTTAAAAAACTTAACTCTTATCCTCTGCTATGGCGATGCAGCTCGCCTATCGCTAGAGACACAATTAACAAATAATTGACATCACAGACAAAATGTAATCCTCGATAAGTTAAAGTCCCCATAAACAGTCTAGCAGCATTCCAGTACCACAACACATTCTCTTGCTTCTTCTCGAATCCGTTTCTACACCCACGTCTCGCCCCTTTCCACATCGCCCAACATCGCCCAAAACGGAGGCCTCCCCTTCGTTTGGCTTTTACTGCCCCTTTTGGCAAACGGGCCCACGAGGCAACGGAGAGCGCCAATTGCAGCAAAGGGCGGATTGTTGTCGCACCCTCCGCACGCACGATGCTTCCTTTGCTGTGGGTGAATTCCGACCCGGTAAGCGTTTGTATAAATTATTAAACAGCTCACCAGAACATCGCAATCGGTCCCGATGGAAAACGAGCGCGAGGGATTGGATCAAAATATTTTCCACTCCATAAAGAAAACGACCGGTCTCGGAGCGATAGATGCGGTCCAGCAACACCCGTTAAAACCTATCCTATGTTTTGGGGACGCGGGTGAAGGACACGGGAATGTGATGGGGCAAAAATGCTCCACCAGCAGGATAAGAACGAAGGTGATGATGGAACGAGGGAAGAATCCCAAAGATAGCTGTAAAATATGTAAAATAATTCCTCCCCATTGCCATCAATACATTTCTCCCCTTGCACCCGGTGCTCGGTCGGTTGGGGTGTGTTTTGTTGCCAATTTGAGTGCCTTTTTTGTGTGCTTTATTCGTACCCATTCTTACTGTTCGTCCTTCGCTCGTTGTCTCGCTCACGTTCTCTTGATCATTACACATTCTTTCAGGGCGTCCTTCACGCAACAACATCACTGATCCTTGTATCTGGATCCTCCATACAATAGGCAGAAGGGTAGCATGGATCCAAGGGTTGTTGCTGTGGGGTAAACAACTTTTTAACGACCCTTAGCGCCACCGAACCCAATCACACAGACACACACACATTGATCTTTATAACTGTGCCAACTGTTGCACGATTGCATCATTTCGGTGATCTTACAAGCAAAAGGTTCACTTTGCTACTCGAAAAGATATGCAAATTAATTAACACACACACACATGCACACAAACACATACCACCCGCACGAATTCTCGCACTTCCAACATCAAGATGAAGCACAAAATACAGTGTGAGTACGATAAAAAAGTCATAAAACGGCAAACAACACTTCCCACTCTCCAATCCCTTACTGGTTATGGAAAACGGATCAATCCCATTGCAAATTGTCATCACACTTCTGTGTATCGGTGCATCCCTCCATCGAACCGGGTCCGTGATGAGAGATCATTGATCTCTGCACTTCGTCGCAGCACACGGTAAAAAACATACCGTCATCGGCTCATGTTTACCGTTGCGATTATCGCGTCAACAGTTTGCGCAGACAAAGCTGCCCGAAGAGCGTTGGCAAAGCGTTCTAGCATAACGAGATCACCCGCTGTGCCGTTTGTCACAAGTGGACTTCCGCTAGCCCTTTCGCAACCGGGGGCTGATATATCTTCCCTTCTCTGCGTCGTCCACAAGCCTCGGTGACTAATTGAGGCGAAGTGCACAAGAGTGCAGAGAAGTGCACAAATATTTATCAACTTCTGTGTCACCCTCGAATGGAAAATCCCTCCAGAACACAAAGCACTCGATATGAAGCCGGTGCGAGGTACGGTGAATCAAATTAGGTTCTAACGATTTGTACAATTGGTTCTGCTTCTGGTTGTCCGAACGTTCGACACCGGCGGTGGGAGCATATTGCTTTCTCATCCAATCCTAGGGTGTAAACGGCCATCGTTAGCCCTCGGGCAAACCAGATTCAATGCACTGTTTGCCCTTTCCTGGTGACGCAGAATGCCAACGCCCGTCCGGTTGCATCAGGATAAGGAACTCCCTGGGATTCTGGTACCATTTAACCTCCATTTTTGGATAGTCTCCCGGGTGGTGGCTTCTGGTCATATGGACTAGTCAACCAATTTCCTTTCAATAGGGGGGCATAACGATCACGATCGGTGAGAAATTTTATGTCCCCATTGTTTAAGCATCGAGTGCGAGTATTATAAAATGGGTACCATCGAGTGAAGAAACCGTTTCCGAACAGGGTGTCTTCCCAATATGCCCCTTATAGCATCCTAACTGTAATCAAAAGCATATACACTCTCTTGCCTCTTCCGGCTGCGAGGCAATGCTGCGCTGCATTTCTTGTACCAACCAGCTCGCTTCTTTACTTCCAAATTCCAAACTCAAACTCACTTAAAAGGTACTTCCCAACTTCATCGCTGCGCCCTACGCTTTGCTGGTTATGCAATTTTCTCGACGGCCCTTAACGAAAGTAGCGGAACTTTTTGGTCAATTTCGTCGCGGATTTTCCAATTAAGCGTTATTGCCTCATTATCGGGTTGAGTTTTCAGTATCCGTTTTTTGTGTGTAGATTTCACACCAGCCTCCATCGTGGTGTAGGCCACGCTCGAAGGGTAGTTTCATGAATTGGCTGTGCTTCGGCATTTTCCGATCATTAACGCGTTGCTATGATGACCAGCACGATGGGAGATGGTAAGATACTTATCCAGAGCGATAACGACACTATCGTGATCGCGATAAACTTCGACCGAACGACTCCAGCTTTCAGATTTGCTTCCCAAATTAGTGAAATAGAGGAGAAAAAAAGAAAAACGTTTATTCTTCCGCGTTGTAACCGTGCAACCGTGCTGTAATAAGCAATCGTGGTGGATTATTCAGTTCAATTTGGGTCAATTGCATATAAATCTATGCCTATTATCAAGAAATACGCGAAA
The DNA here is from genome assembly GCA_016170015.1 of Anopheles longipalpis. Lineage (NCBI taxonomy): Eukaryota > Metazoa > Arthropoda > Insecta > Diptera > Culicidae > Anopheles > Anopheles longipalpis. The sequence goes on along the minus strand of CM028104.1, from coordinate 14,644,226 downwards.
TCAAGTTATATCACTGTTGGTGAACAGTTTCACATAAATCATAATTTCTTTAACAAGTGTATTTAGCACTTCAGTTCAATTCTTAATATTTTTTCTATCTTTAAATATATTAGTTAGGTCTAAGCCTTTTTAGTTTAGTTATTTATACGAATTTTGCAAATATTTATCAAACTTTTCTGTTATGGAACATTGACCAAGAAACTTCAAATTATATGGAAAATATTTTCCACATGATTTAACTATGTTTTGGACTTTTTTGAATATGAAAACGCTCTATGACCAATGACTGTAGTTTGCCGGGATCCCCAATTCTATTTTATTCTTTGTTCTAACTTAAAAGAGATTCCTAACAAATCTTACAATGCTTCAATGACTCACTTCAGTGATTACCCTCATCTGAAATTGGGATATGTGAGTCACACTTTGAGCGCAACTCCAACCAATCAAACGTGTGGCTCCATTTGAAATAAGATCAACCTGAACGTAGAAAACAAACCTCTTCGATAATGATCTGCTACAGATTTCGAATGTATTTGTTTGCCTAACCATCGCAAACCAAGCCAATGAACCTATAAATAAAGCCACTCGGTAACGATCACAAAACGAAAAACATAAATCGTACAGCTCGCAAACAAACGATCTTTGGATATGTTCATGAGAACAAATTGTTAAAATAAACAAAACTTGAAGGGAGGCGGCTTAAACACAAAATCCCCAGCATTTTCTCGCTACATCGCACAGACAGAGCTTTTGCTGCGTGACATCGGTTCAACAGCGCGCGCTTTCGTTTTGCAACGCAACATGTTGTCACACTTGAACTTGAAAGCACGCCCGTCTACGTTTGGGACCGGCTCTTGCGCACCTCACTAGATCAAGGCGATCGTGTTTCCCTCCGTACACCGTTACGCTCGTAAACCTATGAACGGTACGATGACGCTGCTCATAATGTGGAGACTGTAGCGATCCGGACCGAATGATGTGAATGTCCGACGATGTGTCCTGCCCTGCTCAACCCACATCGTCCCGTACCGTTCGGATGCGTGTTTGTGATGTTCATGTCGCCCAAGAACCAGTTTCTTCATGCCGATCGAAAAAGGTGCGATTTGCGGACTTCGTCACACCGCCACCGTACTGTTCTTTCCACCCGTCGTTGAATTTTGTGAGATTTTATTTTCATGAATCATATGTAAATTTCAGCGCGCTCATTCGATTTGTAGTGTACCGTTAGCACGAAATATGCATATGTTATCGAAACGTACTGGACCATAGGCAAGTGGGTAGGCGGATGCTGCTGAACGGAATCGGATCAAGTGGTAAGGCGTCGATGTTAATAGTCGCCAACTTCACCGACTTGCAAAGTGTAAATGATGACGAGAACGATGATGATAATGATGCTCTTTGAATCATCAACAACAACAGCATCAAAAGCACTCTGGGACAGCCGGAACGTGCCTGTTAGAAACGGACATCATTAGGATGCATTTGGTGCACCCAGGCAAACTGACCACCCATCCGGCGCGGGACGGACGTGGTACAAATCATTTTCGCATTATCGATGCACTTTTGCCGAACTGCACTCACGCTTGCTCAAGGTAGGGGGTTGAAGCTGGGGTGGCTGTACCCCCTATACGGGGGTATCCGCACAGTTTGCCGTCGGTGATGGGTAGCCCATAATTATTTGCTATCGATCCTCTTTACTATCACAAACCACACAGCGATCGGCACGCGAGATTGGCTCTGGAAGAATAATCACTTTGGTCAGTAGAGAAAGGTTCGCTGGCTGGTGCGCTAACTCGGTGTGGCACTCATTAGAGCATCTCGGCCATCCTGTAGCCCATTATGAAGTACGTGGTAATGCTTAATGGCATTGATGTGTTATAATGCGATTAGGGTGCGTTTACGGCACCGAGCACTGTGATTGTGATGCTCGCCTGCAATTTGGCATTCGACGTGCGCTGCAAAGCCACAGTTTGGAAATTTGCAAACCCGGTTTCGCGCCTGTCGGTGATGAAAGTACTTAAACGTCAGCCGTACAACGGTGCAACCTGCACGCCCGTACGCAAGGAACGGTTTTTCCGGGGAGATCACTAGGCTGACGATTCTGAAGACCACCAAACCGAAAATCGATATTTTTCGATCCGGTTCGGCGAAACCAACAACGAATGCAATTTATACCCTTGATTGAACGCAAGCCGTCAGCGCCCTACCCCAAAATTATTCGGGTCAATTTTTCACTGTACTTAAAGTTCCGGACTTCCAATGTTCAATGGAATGGGTTAAAGGTATGATGATGCGTTGAACATTTTCACTTGATTTCTTTCGTCTTTTGTACATTGGGCGCTTGAGGGGCTCCTCGCAAAAAAACAGGATATTAATAAACGATGAATAAAATTAAATACAAATTAAATCATCGCCCCCGGTAGCCTTTCCTGAAGTGGGTTGCACCGGTGCTATGTAAATCAGACCGTCGGCCATGCATCAGCAATTGTCGACAAATTATTAACAACGAAATTGATTTAAGATAATCGACAGTGACAAGGGTAGGTCATAATTTTTATTTTCCGGCAACTGTTTCCGTCCCAACCCAGGCGACGCCTCATTGTATCGCGGAACCATTGTGCATGAACGGAGGTATTTTAAGCCCATTTGTGCATCCTGCTCTTTCCATCTGGCAGAGCCCATATCGACATCCCAGCAGCAGAGCAACCGCCAAGGGCGGCACTGTGATCAATTTAGTTGACACATGCGATTATTCATGGAGTTTTCGAAATAACAGGAACACGGCACACGGTGGGACCGATGTGCACGCGATCCGTGTGAGCTTTCTGCCATAAATTTTGCGCCTTAACGGTAACTTGCGAATGTGGCACCACGAAAGCAACGAGGTGCCGGAATAGTTGTGTAAAGTTTTGTATATAACGGACCATGTCTAGTACGTAGCTCGATAGGGAGTGGCATCGGGATTCTATTTTTCCAGCACAGAAGACATTCTATAACTTTGTATTCATATTTGGTTTCATCTCGCGACCTGGTTTTTCATGTTTATATAGAAGGTGTATAGAGTTACAAAATAAAAAGGATGATTTCTTTGCTAAAAGTTAATAAATTTTGGTATTTTATTGTAACTTGAAAATGGAATGCAGAATGTGGTTTCGATTAATTTCTAATTAAACCCATGCTTGGCATCCTTTCATGCTTGTTTTATGAAAATTAATGATAAAAAGTAAAGAGAAAAAAGAAAACATACGGGCATAATATCGAATAATCCAAATGAAACAAAAGTTTCCATATGTTTTTATAAATAATTTTCATCTTTGATATTTTTTAATCAGGTCTTGAATTTTTGAAGTAGCCGCATAAAAAAAGGCTGCTAAGAAATAACAACTAACATATTGCAGTATAAATATGTTCAAATCGGATCTCTAATTCATAAAACGGGGTTTGTTTGTAAATATCTTAAATGATTTCGTAATATGTATAAATATCGATGAGATAAGCCCTTTTTTCATGACGAGGTCCTGGCCGTATTACAATTTTCCTTAATATACACAGAATCAAAGTAAATACAGGCAGAAAACTATTTAATAGTTTCGTAAAGAGCAATAAATGCTATATTTCATTTTTATATTTTTGCCCAATGTTAATTTTTTAATTAATTTAAGTTTCATTTTTTGTCGTATGTTTATGTTACTGACTGTATTCATAAAATTATGATCAAACTTGGTTTTCAGCTTTTGCCATGTTACAGCTGGATCGTAATTGTCTAATCTCAATAATTAACATCCAAACATTTCGAAAGGCCAAAAAACATACTAGTTATACCACTATAAAACACTAATTCACTGAAATTGTTAGGTAAATTGCCGTACTAAAAACACGATCAAAAAAAACACCTTAAAGCATCAGCATCTACCGAGAATACCTACCCAAACCAATTCCGCGTATTAAATCCTCCAAAAAGAATGAAGACGAAATCGTAGAGGAAAAAAATCAAACAAACATTAGCATTGCGAAATTAAATGTTGCACAATTAAAACGACCCTCACGCGTGAGGCACAAAACAAAAACAAATATTTCCAGCATTAAACTGCTGAAGGACACCGAAACCATCGGGTCAAACGGAAATCATGCCCCTAACCAGTTCAACCATCATTATCAATCATTCTCTTTCAACCCGCGCAACTCATCATTCACGCTCAATAGAATACGGAACGACGTTCATAGCCGATGTCCATCCGTTGTTCGTCCTTCAGCGAGGGTGTGAGGAGGGAGCGGGTGGTGGTACATTGTGCCATAAAAAGTCCATCCCATAGATTGCCATCGTAAAAGCGTCAGGATGCGGAAAGTGCGAGCGCGAAAGGATCACCATTTGCCGTGATCCTCCCTAATAGAAGAAACTCATTAAATCGTTGCTCACAGTCCTGCCCGGACGGTTATCTTAGTTCTGTTCCGGACCGTTAATGCTGTGTCTCAATTTCCATTCCCCAGTGGTAAGAGGGACAAGCAAAAAAAAACACACACAACTTCATTCCTTCCCGGAGGTGAACTACGGACAGGAATTGCATCCTTTACTATTCTTTCCACCTTCAACAACTTGTTTGCAGCAAATGCATTGAAAGCGTTCGCACAGAACATCTTCAGCAGCGAATGTCTTACGAACTCTTCGAACAAGAACACAAACGATGCTGTCAATGGCACAATCCCATCAAAAATCAAATCGAGCCCATTCCGTCCCGACGGGGAAAGACATCAGACATGGCAAAGAAGAATGAAATAAAATTTATGATCAGTGAAATTAAATCCATCATGACTGTTCGTCCAGCGTCAATCTTGAACTGACTCCGGAGCACTCCGCAAGACGCTAGATAAGTACAAGAAAAATCGATTCCAATCTTATCTATTCTCCTGATGATATCTATCACCGTCGAGGCACTGCCGATCTCGTTCCTCATGGTCGCTCTTGAGCGACGAACCGACCGAAACCGGCACAACTTTGCTTTCGACAATGGGAAAGAATTAAGACAGTGAAACATATTCCACCAACCAAGCGTACCCCATAAGCCCCAACATAAGCCCATAATTTTCGTGCCCCTAAAGCGCTGAGCTAATTGAAGACGGAAGGTTGGGCAAATTGTCACCTTTTACGCGAGGGAAGCGCTCGAATTATCGCAACCAATGACGCCTTAAGGAGGATTTCAAAGCACCAACGGGGGAAAAAAACAACTACCAACCAACTTCACCGTCAGATTTATGCTTCCGACGTACCCACTTCGCATGCCACTTTATCAGACGCACACTCCTTGCCACAGACTATACGCTGTCGGCTTTCGGCGGGTCGTGCAGTCAATTTTTCGGGAAGTATTAAATTAAGCTTCTCCCCCCCCTCTATCATGGTGCGGCTTTTGTTGTGGAAGTTAGTGTGTTTGGCCCGAGTGCCTACGCACCTTCGAAATTCGTACCCATTTCCAAGGAAAATCGACTCGATCGCAACACGCACACGCCGTAACTCTTGGCATGCCGCGAAACCTCCCAAACGGGGACCTCCGTCAAACTGCCCTTTCATCCACGTACACGGAAAAGGATCGCGTCCGGTTCCCTTTCGAAAATCCGAAGGATACCGCGTACCACACAACTCCATCTTAAAGTGCCGACCGGGAGAGAAAGCAATAAAAATAAATTAGCTGTAGCGATTGCTGTGGTTTATTTTCCAGACTTTTTGTGTATGTGTTTTTTTTGTTTCGGTATTGTGTTTGTGTGCGTGTATGCTTTCACGTTCGCCGCATTCCTTCCGAATGGTTGATCGCGATGAAAAACGGCAGGCATTTGGCCGTGGGCGAATGTGGAAACCTTCGCTGGATAAATCCCAATGCAAAGGGAAGGCGAACGTATAAATATATATAAAAAAAACTTCCCAAACCTAAGGGAAAGGATGCAATGAAAAGCAAAACCCAGTAAATACTGCTTCCGAAGCTGAAGAAATGCGAAGCTGGTAATACGGTTGCTACACGTTGTTTATTGCAAAATCTCATCAGCCTGCTTAATTTAATACCCACCACTCATTCAAAACCCATTCAACGTCAGCCAAGCGCTGATGATAAGGACCCACAAGGGGGCATTTCTGCCTTTTTTTGTTGTTCTTCCTTCGTCTTAGGCCCTAAGGGATTCAGGGAAGAAAGTGTGAGGGGGGGAAACAGATTGTGCCGCTAAACAATCGTTTGTTCGTGTGGAACAAATGGATGGATGTGTTGAATTGTGAGATTAGTGTTGGATCGACGCGCTCCGAGGTGAAAGGCATGAAAGTGAAACATACCATCTGAATCACTCGGAAGATCTTTATCAGGTGTGTTGCTTTAAAAGGGATGGATTGATTGGTGAAGAATGTTTGTAATCAATAAATATAAGACCATCAAAATACGCATTGGAGAAAAAAAAATTACCACAAGAAAAATAAATAATTTTCTGCGCTCCTTAACAACTTCACGCAAAAAAAAAACTCTTCTGTTTATTAGCGTTATCAGTCCTTTTAAAACGTATACAAATTTAACACGTTGTTGTACTTTTTATTAAAAAAAAGAAACTTTTTAACGAATGCATCTCCAATAATAATGACACAAATTCCTTAACAAACTTCAACATTTATAAACATTTCTTAAACGATTTCATTCCCATAACACCAGTAAACATAATCTTTCATCATTTACTTCAAAACGGTTCACCATTCCTTTATCTTAAATCAATTTGGATTTAAAATTAATTGAAACAGATCGCTTTTGCCGCTGTCAGTTTATTATGACATTCAACTACCAATTTTAATTAGCCGCACAATGATGAAAATCTTCGCCAATCAAAGCCAACCACTGCTCAATGGCGAACAACCATAGGAGAAAGAGAAGCATTCACCGTCCGTTGGCGCAGAAACGCCCCTGCGCCCACGATGCCCACTTCAAGTGCATCGAAAACCGTTGCTTTTTACTGTTGCATCAACCGAACCGTGTATGCCTCCACACACCGACCACGTGAGACGTCCCGAAAGGGCGTATGTTTGAAAACAAGCCAACGCTCGGCAGAGCGTCCTGACAGGTCGACATCAAAACGAGCCACAATCGTGCAGAAGCCCGTCGACATCGGGAATCATGAATAAATTAATGAAAAACCCGATTGCCTTCTCCCACTGTAACATCTTTGGGACGCTCTCGTTTTGCAGATCGGGACAGACACATTCCAAGACGTATCGATAAGCAAGCAGAGGTGGAGGTGGTTTCTGTTTGCATTGCCTATACACACCAAGGGCGACCGGCTCAAGGATGTCCGACCGCTGAGGTTCAAGATCTTCGTTGCGGGTAATGAGAATGTTGCATGATTTACGCCACAACCGTCCCGCCATTCTGCGAATGGAATGGTCTCGGCGGGCTTATGTAACCGCGGGCGTAGCATGACCGCGATCGGCCATAACAGGTTTACCGGTTTCGTGGTTCCATCTACCGGTCACCGTAGTGGCTACGATCGCGACCACATCGGGCTCGTTACTTTTAATTTCAATCACAATGCAGGAAGGCTTGGCCACATGGGTTGAATGAACTCCCCCAGCACGGCATACCGTTGTCCGGTCAGGACGATAGTTCTGACGACGGTTTCACACAAACGCAAGGAATTCGCGAAACGAATGCAGCGCAATGGTAGGTTGATGGCGTTGGACTGGTTTTGTCCTCTTAACAACCACACACCAATCTCTATCTTAAACGACTGATGCTAGTGCGGGTCGCTATCATCGTCAGCTTTAAATGTTGAAAGAAACGTCACCGAATGAAGTTGCTACCGTGCTGCGACGGAAGAACCGCGGCGCATGCCGACTCACGGTGGCATCCCTCTGTCAAATGATTCAGCGAACGTGAGGCGTGAGATAAACAAGTTCCTTTTTGCTACCGGTCGAGTGAAATAAGCGATCGGATGCATGCTCGTCCGGATGCGATCGTTCGGTGCACCGACAAATGAAGCGATCGGAGTTGCACCACAATCACTATCCTAAAACATGGCATGTTACAAATTTTCCTGTCCAACTATCGTTCAATCACGGCTAGAAGGAATGTGATTGCAATCCTTGTGTTTTCCCTTCTTTGGAAAAGGTGTCGTTTCCATTACTGCTGTTGCTACTGAAACGTGAATCATTTTGTCTTTGCAGTATTTATTTATCTGTTTTGATTTCAATTCATTTATATTCATTTGTAACTTTGTACTAGTTGGAAAATTATATCCCCTATGCTAATGATGGAACAAATATTAACAAACATTATTTGTTCAGAACGCCAAGTCAATTACAGAGTAGTCAACTAGTATTAATTAGTCACATTGACGGTTGACATCGACGAGATTTGAATTCTTCTTCTCTTTTTGTGGCACTACAACCTCTGCCTGCCATTACTGGCTTTTATTGACTTTATTTATCCCTAGCAGGATGGCCAATCCTGCGTACGGAGATTCGGTCCGGATGGGATTTGACCCCCAGTCCTGTCGCGTTGAAATCGGTGCCATTTATCACGAATACCAGCAGGGCGCCCTTCGTGACATTGCCATTTATAGACTTAGAATTGGACTATAGATATAATACTCCAGTTTAGACTTCGAAAAAAGGCTCTTGAATTATACTGAAATTTAGCTCTGCGTGATTGTCCTTTCATGTGTATTATCCTAGGGACACGAGGATATATTTGAAGAACAACGCCAGTTCCACACGACAGAATCGGGCTTTAAATCTCATCCGAGCCCCCGTAGCAATAAGTATGACCGTAAGAGGTCGTTAAGCCAACAAGAGAAGGAGAAAGAGAGAGAGAGAGAGAGAGAGAGAGAGAGAGAGAGAGAGTAAGAGAGAGAGAGAAAAAGAGAGAGAGAGGAGAACCACGAAGATCTGGACTTGACGTTTTTGGTTATCCTTAACTGTTAATTTTAAAGTTTAATAACTAGTTCTGCTGGTCAAGATGAAATCCTCGGATGACTAGGTATATCCTCAGATTACTCTTTTCACTTACTCTACTTTAAATGTGTGAATATTAATTATTTAATCCCTCGTATAAAGTAAACGATGCAGACAATATTCTCGTTTTACGATACTGTCTCTAGTTTCAAATAAAACATAAAATAACTTAAAAAGATGGCCTTCCGAAGGAGAGTTTAGATGAAGATAAGTGTGCAACTTTGCTACACAATTTAATTGCATGGTATCCATCTAAGGCCTGTACGAAACGACCAGAATAAAGTAGAACATAATATGCTTCTCAAAACTTGCTAGATCTTCACCCCAGCTCGCTATTAACGGCCGCAGCTCCGTTGTTTCGTCTTTTGCCGTACAGAACCGATCATTAATACGCCGGACAACTGTTTGCCATTGCAGAACAAACATTGCAGAGCTCAAGCATTTCTTGAGAACTGCAATCGATGAACCGTGGCGGTAGCAGTGCCAATAAATAGCATAATCAATAAACCGTGCACATAACATAGCACACCGAACCGGCGCACACCCACTGCCAATCGTCTTATGTCGGTGGCTAAAGCAAAAGGAATTTTCCAGCACACCGTACTGCAATTTATGATTTTCCACAAAACACACAGCATGCCATTCGCGTCAGAAATAGAATGCTGCTCGGTGTTTTACGATAAATATCTACCGTTTCCGCAAAAGCCCCCACCCATGGCCCTTGCAAACGCAATACGACCCGTTGCACCGCATGACGTCTTTATCGTGATTGGTGCCACGGTTGCGATCGGATAGCAGCGCGATGATGATGGTTGGAAATAAATTAAGTGCATGAGACAAGCATCCTTCTAATTATTTTTTACTTTTCATAATTTTATTTCGCACCACCCGCAAGACACTAGATACCGGTGGCTGCTTTATCACGGTAACACACTAAATGCGAGAAGAGAAAAATTAACAACAACAACAACAACAACAACAAAACTAGCAGAAGGAAAATGCGCCTGCAGAACGATAACAAGTGGGAAAGATTAATTTGACAGTTCACAAGAAAATTATCATCTGTCAAAGCGAGGCGTTCGTCGTAGCGGCAAAAAGTGGAAAAATTAAAAAAAAAAACATTCCAGCAAACAAAATAAATAGCTAGGATTGCGTTCGCTCATCAGTAGACGGCCAGCAGCGGCGATGGAGCAGGATGCCGGGCAAGATGGAACATTTCTCATTATTCGCACTGGGCTCACTGTGAAGAGTCAGTGTACAACCCCTCGCTTCGATGGACGAGGATGGTTAGGATTGCTTTTAATTGGTGCCCAAGAACGAAACGCGAAATGAGATACCAGCGGAGAAAAAACTGAGTGCAAGGAGCGAAATGTACTGATTTTATTAATTAACTAACTCTCATCCTCACAGCTTGGCGCTTGGGTTTGTGCGAAGTTTTCCTCGCCGCTAGATCATGTTACGCGGTCGTATCTGACGGTTTTTTTGTGTTTCTCCATACATATACTATATTTTCTTTTTCGGTTGCTTCTCATTGGACATACGAAACAATCCTCGATTGCTTCCACTATCACTACCAGCTTTCGTGCAGCTGTGTGGGATGATTTTCTTTCTTTCCCCACCCTCATATCTACTATTTGCCCGTAGAGGTCCGAAGGATCTCTTCCGACAAATAAGGCTAACAAAAACGCTGCACTCTTTGCTCGGCAACAAAAAAAAAGGATGAGAAAAGCCGGCACAAGAATGATGATACATTATTAACGAGAAGGATGGTAATTTTGCGCTGTAATCATAAAAAATAATTGCTTCTAATTTATGCTTTTTTTAATCTACCTTCTCGCCTACCCGTAGCGCCCACATCACGATGCTATTAATTTTCCTCCAGCTATTCGCTCCTGGTTTTTCGCCCCTTGTCCTGGCGGTGAAGTTTTTTTTTGCTGACTGACCACATCCACATCCTGACATTGACGCATCCTTTGGCCATCCATCCAGTGTGGTCACACTTCGCGTGTTTCACCACCAGCCACCAACGCCGTTGCATCGTCAAGTATTGCAATTAAGCGCAGCTTCCTGTGCGTGTTTTCTCCCTTCCATTCGCCTTCCCTTCTTTCCGGGAAGTTCTGTTGCTGTCTTGCATAAAACTCGATTTGCATTTCCAGTCGTGGGAGGTTGTGCAGTAAAATGAACTGCATTCGCTGCAGAAGCGAGACAAAAAAATCACTCCACCCAGCGATGGCATGAATTGGCTGGACAGGTGCTTACTCAAATGACATTTAATTAGCCTTTCCTCGCCCAGTGAGAGATGCAACGATAACACGTGGCTAGGGTACGTCACGGATCGGATAAAGATAGCAATTCAATGCAAATCACCCTCCCTCAGTTTTCCACAGTTTTTTTTCCTGTCACGGGGTCATAATCGCGTGAGTGTATTTATTTCACTTCATTTTGTTTATAAATCGACCGTAATAATCGGCAACACCGAACGTGCTGATGGAGTGGATAGATACATTAATAATTTTATTATCATGTAATGTAGCTAATCAAAGCGCTAGAGCAGCTCGATTAGCACGAAAGCGTTGGGCACTTGTTGAGCCGGGTTTGCGATCAAATCATATCGAACAGTCATCCGATGGTGACTAATTGCATTTTGCTTTCCATACCCTATTAATAGTTCAATTTATTATTATCATTTTACTTGCAGACATACTTCATCATCGTACCGGTTGACGATCTACTGAAGTCGAACGATTCCTTGGGAACGACCAACGCGATGGAGAACAAGCGGATCTTCTGGTCCGCGGTTCTGCTAACACTAGCAGCACTGGCATCAACGAGCGAAGGTAAAATTAACATAAGCAACTAACTAATTGTGGTGGGCGTAAAAGGAAATATCGCTACTGAAACCCCACGGAAAAAGAATTATCTTGCATAATTTATGTTTACTCATTGTGCATCGTACACGATCGCCGCAGACTATTTCATACGACGAATCGAATCGTGCGATCAATTTTCTCATTCCCAAAGACATCTGTCTCCCGGACTCGTAAGATTGCCGTCTGTACACCAGCCTCCGTTATGTCAATTATCGTTCCCCACAAACACCTCCTCGGGGGGCACAGACGCACCAAGACGACCTTGACAGTGAGTCCTTTCCAGTGCCGGAGAGCCGCCGCCCAGGAAGGGGATGGTTCAGGCAATGGAGACCAACATAAATAATCGTTCGTTTGACGCTAAGCCTGTGTCTGCGGCTCGGTTCAGCAACCTGCCATTGGTTTGCCGTTGGTGGCGAGTCTCCTTCAGAGCTATTTATCACTTGGGGACGAGCCTCCACAAAAGGGCCTCCACGAAGCCACGGCACGTGAAGCGCCAAAGGGCAACACGTCCGCGCGATGGATGCCAGACGTAACCACACGCGGTTGAAAATGAGACGTCGAGTTGTGCCGACCGACGTGCGAGGCTTAAGACAGCCGTCACTCTGGCACGTTGAAAGGCAACTCTGCCAGCGCTCGGTTTTGTTTTCGTGGCTTTTCTTTTCGCTCACAAGACACTCATCGCCCCGGCGCGTTGGGCATTTCTGCCGCAAAGCGCTACACTGGGTGGCAATGTGCAATACAAAAAAAATCAACACTATTAAAACCGCAAGTGATGAATCAGTCAATTCATGCTGGTTTATGAAAGGTGTAAAGTAAAGAACGACAAACGAGTGTCAGAAGAATCAATACAGACTATTCTGCCAGCCATTGTGTTACTTGTCATGACTATTGTTTATGATAGATTATAGCAGGTTCAATGTAAATCGAATAACTGAATCATAATAAAATGAAGTTCCTAAACTTTCCTAAACTTCCTAAACCTAAAAAAAGCTGTAAAATATTATGATACTCTTAGCTAACAGTAACTTGCTGTGACAATCTTCAAAGTCAACCTGTCTAATCAGAATGTTGTCAATGATTTAAATGAGTTAAAACTGTTTTATTTAACATTCTGCATACTATTCAAAAAGATATAGAAACAAAACCACATGTCATACTGACCTGTCCGTAACACCCTTTAGTTAGTCTTCGACTAAATTACCAGCATTCACTATTGCACGCGCTACCAGTTACGATGCATCTACAATAAACGAAAGAATATAACATCAGCATCATAATTAACCTGTCAAAACTGTGAAACACCAAAATGCAATCAACTTGCAAAGTCTCGCAAGTCAATTCTCTACCAAACAAAAACCGGTCATGATGCGGAATAGCTGCCAACCACGCCAAGAGATACCGATCGTAAACGTCACATTGCAACGTCGGGTAGGATGAAATCCACTGGGCTGGTAGCACTATTTGGCCAGTTTCGGCAAGTGGCTACTTTGCCGAGTATGTGCCTCTGCCTGGACAAAGATTTACGCTTCAACCTCAACCTACTCGAACAGAAAGAATATGTCCCATCCAATACATTCCGTGGCTTTATCGAGTGCGTTTGATGGGAAATTCCATTACGGCCAGTGTGCGAAACGGAAGGTAAACAGCATATACACCCACATCAACCCAAACGTACTAGATCTATATAAAAATTGATATTTTTATGTCCCCTTCTCGTGCCTTTGCCTATGCCGGGCTTTGCTCTATTTGCAGAGCATTTGCAATATTTTCCCTACCGGTACGGTGACAGCGTTCGTTCGGAGTTGACTTTCCAACAACTTCCTACAATTGATTCACTCCGAACACTGTGGTGTGTGGACGCCGTGCTACCGCAGACGATGCGATGACACCCGTCATATCCTCCTCACAGAGCCAGTTCTCCTTTCCCTCCCCTACACTCCACTCCTTACCCGGAGCACACACACGCACACGTCAATACACAAACAAAGTCAGAAACTCGTAACCCACTTCACTTTAGTGATCGATTTTGACCGATTGAAAATTGCATCTCTGTTGCAGAATCCATTTTAGATTCAAATCTGCGTCCTACTCCTCATCGTTCCTTTTATCCCCTGACTAGCATTTACCCTGGCACAAGTGTACAACCAGTGAGTCCAGCGAATCCATTAACCATTCTCCTGAACGATCTCGAGTAGAGCACTCTCTACTCGGGCAAAAAGGCACATAACCATTTTCCTGCCTGACTTTTCCGTGGTTGGCCTACGCATCGCAGCGAATCATTCTGTTTTCTCCGCAACTTTGCTACACTAAAAGGGGCGTTGCATACACACACACTCGCATAGGATTTCGATTTTCACCCACTCCTTCCCGATCGAGTGGTTTTCCACCGGCGGCATTTTGTTTCAAAGTCTAGCTTCCGCCAACGGGTTGGGCGAAGGGCGTTTTGCACGTCGATAGAAAAATATTACGAGTCAATGGTGAATGAAAATAAATAAACCTTGTCCGGCAGACCGGTCGGTCTTTCGCTTGCCGGGAAAGTCAATGTTGCACACACTGAACGGCGTTCTGCTATGGTAGCGATCCATCGAAAGAAAATGCTACCTTCATAGAAGCCAGAAAATGCGGTTGTGTGTGAGAGAGAGAGGGAGAAAGAGCGAAAGTACTTGAAAAACTTCCATCAAGAATCCGCGTGCGGCTCTAGATCCTTTTTGCATGCGTGTGGTGGTATGCGACGGTGTGATTGATGATCGTGTTTATGTGTGGCATAATATTTATCCATTTGCGATTGGCGCCTCGGGCCAACAGAATCGGAAGCAGCGTGCAACGAAGCAATGCAAACGCAGCAGGATTCGTGGGCTTTATGGGTTCGAATTTCCATACTTCCCAAAAACCCAGCGACGGCTTGTCGATTGTCCCCGTTGCACTGGGACCTTCAGTACGATATCGATCTGACCCGATCTTCGTGGCCATCATTCATCCCGCACCATCGCCATCCAACCATCCAAAAAGGGACGTGCCTTAAATCGCAACCATCGTTGCTGTTGAAGAAAATGGTACGGCGTAGCGGCGAGGCGAAATTTCTCCAATGCCAAACAACAACACCGTGGCGTGTCTTCCAAGTGCAATTAAAACCGATATTTATTGCGGTTTTATGCAAATGCAATTGCTCATAACGATACACTAACAAGTAGTGGTGTGTTCGGGCTGTCCCATCTTCTCTCGGGTCGTTGCACCTCAAGAGCAGCTAGAACACGACCGGCCGCCAAGCATCCGCCTGCGTAGCGGCGAGAAATGACTTCTGTCAAACCAGTTCATTAATGAAGTCGGGACGGGAGACCAACCATCCCAACCGCCGCCGTTGCCACCCATTGCCGCAGGCATCGATGACCAACCGTACGGAAGCTTATGGCGATTGCGAGGCCATTGCGCTGGCTGTGTCACACCGAGGTCAAGGCAGCAGCATCGGGTGGAACTGTGACTACGATTAAGTATCGATGATACCAATACAATTAGTCAGCTGGATGACGGTTGTGCAGATGGTTGATATAACGGTGGTCTCCGGTCCGGCATAAACCGCACAATGACCGGGTGCGCAACTAATGTCGTCCGACAACCAGTACACCATCGTACAATTGCCATCCTGACAACACCTCGAGGCGATTAGCAGGATTGCTTGTCTGGGGAGTGACTGGTTGTTACTGGGCAGCTAGCGCTACCCCACCGACCAAGGAAGCACCGATCTCGTTGATGTAAAAGGAATTTCTATCCTGTTTAGATGATTATTCTCTCAATCAGGGGAATTGATATGCAGAATAAGTTATTAGAAATATTGACAAAAGATTAAAGGGAAATGTGTATGCATCTCTCCGAACACGTACCGTATCAAAATGCGCATAAAGGACGCCCTAGCAACAGAGCGAAACGTTGCGTGTGAAGGAAAGAATTCCACAAAATGCCATATGCGTTGTGATCCATCACAGATATTGGCACAACCTTACCACTGCCTGAAGGTTCATGCGATTGGATAAGCTTTACGTTTTGGGCTTTAAAGCAAACATTAGTAATGGAATTGCGTGCACTTGAACATAGATGGCATATTGTATACAACGCACAGATACAATTAAAATAGATTTAAATGCAAATTTAAATTTTGTTTTATTTTATTATTATTATGGATTAATTTGATTCGAAAAAAAATGTACAATACACAGATTTTTTGTTTGGTATTATCAACGTTTGTAATCGCATGCTTATGTCCACTGCGTCTCCATTAAAGTGAATAGAACTCAAAACCAAATAAATAACTTCATTCAAATGTACTTTCCCAATACAAACGACTCCAATATAAACTACTTACACTACACTACTGATGCTCTGTAAGCCTATTTTTTCTTACTAAAACAGTTAAATCTCGGTGCAATGCAAAAAAGATAAATGCAAAATAACCTATCGATACCTTGAACTTTCCTATCAACCAGAACCATCTTTCGCTCATGAAGCGCAAGAAGAAGCCCACCACGAACTTAATAACTGGACTATACCTTAATAATGATGAACCTCTCCTATATCAATTACGCTACAATAAGCAAATGAATGCTAAATTAACCGTAATACGATCATAGCACGCTAACGCTAGCGCTCTACCGCCACGTCAACGCCTTTTCAACGGACGCATTATTACATGTGCGTTCCGCCAGACAGTTCATGCGTGATATGCTCCCGGGATATCAATTTCCCAATTAGCCACCAATGCGTCGGTGTTGTTGTACTTTTTATCCCTTCTCCACCCATTNCAGCAGCATCGGGTGGAACTGTGACTACGATTAAGTATCGATGATACCAATACAATTAGTCAGCTGGATGACGGTTGTGCAGATGGTTGATATAACGGTGGTCTCCGGTCCGGCATAAACCGCACAATGACCGGGTGCGCAACTAATGTCGTCCAACAACCAGTACACCATCGTACAATTGCCATCCTGACAACACCTCGAGGCGATTAGCAGGATTGCTTGTCTGGGGAGTGACTGGTTGTTACTGGGCAGCTAGCGCTACCCCACCGACCAAGGCAGCACCGATCTCGTTGATGTAAAAGGAATTTCTATCCTGTTTAGATGATTATTCTCTCAATCAGGGGAATTGATATGCAGAATAAGTTATTAGAAATATTGACAAAAGATTAAAGGGAAATGTGTATACATCTCTCCGAACACGTACCGTACCAAAATGCGCATAAAGGACGCCCTAGCAACAGAGCGAAACGTTGCGTGTGAAGGAAAGAATTCCACAAAATGCCATATGCGTTGTGATCCATCACTGATATTGGCACAACCTTACCAATGCCTGAAGGTTCATGCGATTGGATAAGCTTTACGTTTTGGGCTTTAAAGTAAACATTATTAATGGATTTGCGTCCACTTGAACATAGATGGAATATTGTATACAACGCACAGGTACAATTAAAATAGATTTAAATGCAAATTTAAATTTTGTTCCATTTTATTATTATTATGGATTAGTTTGATTCGAAAAAAAGTACAATACACAGAGTTTTTGTTTGGTATTATCAACGTTTGTAATCGCATGCTTATGTCCACTGCGTCTCCATTAAAGTTAATAGAACTCAAAACCAAATAAATAACTTCATTCAAATGTACTTTCCCAATACAAACGACTCAAATATAAACTACTTACACTACACTAATGATGCTCTGTAAGCCTATTTTTTCTTACTAAAACAGTTAAATCTCGGTGCAATGCAAAAAAGATAAATGCAAAATAACCTATCGATACCTTGAACTTTCCTATCAACCAGAACCATCTTTCGCTCATGAAGCGCAAGAAGAAGCCCACCACGAACTTAATAACTGGACTATACCTTAATAATGATGAACCTCTCCTATATCAATTACGCTACAATAAGCAAATGAATGCTAAATTAACCGTAATACGATCATAGCACGCTAACGCTAGCGCTCTACCGCCACGTCAACGCCTTTTCAACGGACGCATTATTACATGTGCGTTCCGCCAGACAGTTCATGCGTGATATGCTCCCGGGATATCAATTTCCCAATTAGCCACCAATGCGTCGGTGTTGTTGTACTTTTTATCCCTTCTCCACCCATTATGCTCTTCCTTGATTTAGTACAGCGGGAGAGAATCGCACACCAGTAAACCTGTTTACAGAGGAAGTGAGAGAAAAATAAAGAATAACAACCCACAAGATCATATCCCAACCCCACCATCAAACGTCAACAACGATCAGTTTAACTGAGTGAAAATTAAAAACGACGACTGAAATGAAGTGAAAAATCACACACCTTCTTCCACGCTTTTCAACAATCGGTAGGACATTGTTGAGAGCAATGAGGCCGGTTGAGGAAGTTATCATATCTACCATACCCCAGCGTACATTCCACGCCAGGGAATACTGCAAAAAAGCAGTACAAATAAACGGCCACGTTGCGTTGCTAGCTAACGAGACCTCGCCACTGCAACCAGCAGTTTCCCGCCTGTCCGCAAAGGACCTTAGTCTGCGGTTGTAATAATAGTCCACTCCACCGGCAATTGAGGGTATAATTTCGAAACGATGATCATTATCATTATCAGCACCAGTGTGCTTGGTTGCTGCTGCTGCTGTTGCTGCTGCTGCTAGTGCTACTTGCCACAAATGCCGGCAAAACTGCAAAAGACGGTATCCTCGACCTTTATCAACCATTTAGCTCATCGAGTCCCCATCCCCTCCACGGTACGTGGGGTCGGGGTCATGCGTAAAGGTCCTCCTCCAGCCCCAAACTACTGCTTCGGGTAGTGCCCGAAGCAAGGAGCAATTGAAGTCGAGCTATTCCTTGACGCCACTTACGCAAAGCATCTTCGCACCCACATTTCCCCTATCGCCCCGGTCGTGACGCGTTGGAGTTTATTATCATTTGTAACTGTTATTGCGATTACATTAATCCCAGCCCTTGTGGTCGACCCTTGCGCCGAAGGACATCGACCCAACGCTTACACGTTCCTGTTTGCAGCGCGGCCCCAGAACGTTGCGTTATTAGGATCGCTTGCTCGTCTCATCGGCGTGTTGCGTTTTGCGTTGTGACGGTCGTTTTCCTCGTTTTTATCTGTTTTCCATATTTTGGCTTCCTGACACTTTCTGCCACATTTCCACCAACGGTTAATTCTGACGATACTTGTGCTTTTTTTTTTAAACTCACCCCCTACACACACCGGATGCTACGCACTTAGAATTCACCGCCCGGCTTTTATGATGATACGATTCCGCCCAGCTTCTTACAACGGTGCGAATAAACATTTACGATCATTACGCCGGTTCATGGCTTCAGGTGTCAATCTTATCGCTAACTTTCTCCGCCAGCACCAGAATTAACCCGGGGCGGCTTTGATTAAGCTATTAACTGCCAGGCCAAAAAGGTGTTACAGCGTTTTGTTGTAACGCACCACTGCGTTGTGAAAACTACCCCTTTGAGGAAAACTATCCTCCATTCGCCTTTTCCTCCTCCAGTTGCACTCAACTATCCTTGAGTGGCGGGGGTATGTGCCAACGGTTTCAAACTGCCACTCGTACCTAAAAGCACCGACTGTGCAAAAATACTATAAAAAAAACCTCCCCAACCACATCCCTACCATCCTTGACCGAGATTGTGCCGGCAGGAATGTGCTACGATCCATTGTTTCGTTTGACGTTTGTCACACCCAAAGGGTGAGGGGGTCTGAATAGAATACTTTTAACACGGTCCCTTCACACCCTTCAATCCTTTTCCACGGTTGGAGGAACCCATGCTATCGAAAGTGCCTGTAAGCACTTCTACTGCTTCAATAATATGTGGAACTGGGTGTACGTGTGTGTGTGTGTATGTGTGGTTGACCGACCGTGGGTGAGTGTTAAGGTGGGCAAACTCAGGTACGAAAACTCATCGGCAGCTGTCGCGCATGAAAGCAATTAAGGAGTCCATATTTTTACGACCTCTTTTCTTCGCTCTCACCCGCCCATTTTTGGTGAAAATGCCACCGGATGAAGATGGCACAGAGTGACAACATTGAACAAAATATGACAACAGCGATGAATTATAACCGATAATATTTATGGGCTTTCGCATCACTTTCCCCACCGCAGCCATACCGCCGTACTGCACGGCTTGGAAAGTGATGGAGCTTTTTTTTTAGATTTCCATCCAAGTGGAAACCGAAAAAGAGGCCAGATGATGGTGGTGCACAAAAAGTTTTTCATTGCCGTCAGTCCTTCTTTTTAAAACTTTTATCATTTTATTACACAATCTGAAGGAGGGGTTGGGTCCTTATATTGGCAACCCTTTCGTTGAACTTACCCTTTATCCGGAAGGTGAATTTTCTCTCGAGTTTGGAGTTTTAACATTGAGATCTGTTATTGAATTGTATTCCTGTAATTTTTCTCATCTCGTTTTGATAAGGTGTTTCACTTTACAATAGCAAAAACTGGAAGAAGTTAATAAATAAATTAATTTAAATACTATTCAGTTTTTTTATAAAACTTTATTTTGAAACAAAATTAAATTTATTAATTCAAATTAAGGTAAAGACAAATAATTGACTGACATTAATTTCACATACTGCTAACGACTTTCAGCTCCAAACCTTCCACTTCCAACATCCCATATAAATTCTATCAACACGTTAAATAAACTCAATTCAGTACTCCTCAAAACTCCTGTAAAACGCATTTTTGCAAATCCACCCCAGGCCCAAATTTCGCTGGTTACATTTTATTGATTTTCAACGTGCATCGCTACAATGCCTACACATAGCACGACCTCGTGCACACCGATCACAATGATCGCAAAATAAACAATCATCACTCAGCGCTGGCCCATTTGTGGCCGCTTTCCGTAAATCGATCTGCGACTGCCGCTGCCCTTTACCAATTCAAAATGCACTGATTTATTATGCACATTGGCGGATCAAAATACCATTTCCCCGGCCAACAAACAGCAATAAATCACCGGTCATCAGTCGACCGACGCTATGATTTGCGGTACTACTCCACCCAACGGTCAATGCTTGCAGTTGCTACACTTGGATACCGATACGTCCGTACGTACATACGTATCGTTCGTGCGTCCGTTTGTTGCGTTGGTTTGGTAAAATGTATTGATATGCATTCACACTAGCGCTTGCCCACTGCTGTTGGGAGTTCCGATGTGTGGGAAACAACAACCCGTTTGCCCGGCATGCAGCCTAAGTATTGTGAACCGGTGCCAAATCCTGTAATGGGGCTGCCGTATCCCGGGAATGGCAATCCACCCAACGCACGTGGGGTGAAAATTATTCGCAGTCAAAGTGCACTCATAATCGCATCGAAGGCTGACGGCGGACATGCCAAGCATTTTCTGACCACGGCACCTAAACCTGTTCCACCGATACAGTGTTCGCCAACGTCAGAACACGGCAAGAAACACCGGCCAACGGTGGAGATGCATCCGACCACGGATCGCCTTTACCTCGAGCACACTACATACACTAAGCACCAGCACACTACACACAGGCCGGTGTGAAGCTTGTAAATTTTCCGCCAGTTTTCACACCCTGAGAACGCAAACATCCGCTCGCCGGTCGGCGGGAAAATGGCGGTCACCGCCCGCTGCACCGTTGGCCGAAGGCGGGACCGTGTGCGAATAAATCTGAACGAGTCACACGATACCGGGGCTAATAAATAATATCATACAATTATAAATAATCAGATTTAATAATTTATTCCCTCGGATGCGCAACGCCAACGGCAGACACCATCTAGCGGGTCTAGGCCCAACCGGCTGTGGAAGAGAATGGGGCTAATGTGCATGTGCGGTTGTTATTAGTTCATGTTCACGCACGTCCCTGTAGCTGCGCCACTTGTCGGTGTGCTGGAGATGAAATACTTGTGTCTTGTGGTTGATGCCCTTCCACCCGCGAAATTGAGTTTTCGTCTTTCAGCCCTCGAGGGCTAAAGGGAAACGGATCGTCCGGTAAGCGGGAATAATATACTGGGTGCATCAGGCGCTACCAGGAGCAAGTGATAACTTACTCTCATTCCTTTCCGTTTGTGGAACGGTTCATTACAAAACTGCTCCGATGCACCAGTGGAAACGCGTTAGTTTTGGGAACCCAAAATCAGAAGAAGAAACTGCTGCAGGCCCCCTCTGAGAAGTAGCGTCATGTGTCCCGGCCCATGCGCTGGTATTGAGCTTGGAAAGAAATTAATAATTATAATCTTCATTACTGTCTCTCCCCTGCTTCGGGGTGAATATTTTGGATTAATATTCCAGTTGGGAGCGTAGTAAACAAGCAGGGTTTTTAGGTTCTGTTTTGAACCAGAACGAAATATTAGTAAGCTGACTACTTTACTACATTTAACTTCCTTTGAAACTCAAGAATTCAAACTTAAAACAAAATTCGATAACGATATTACTTATTTGTTCCATGCGACTATGATCGATTATTTATTCGTTACGCGAGGTTTAGTTCTGAGTGAAGTTGATGAAGTTTAACATCGTCCGTCGTCTATCGCATATCGCTGTATATCGTGTATCAATTATGATATCTTCTCAAATCAAGACAATAGCTGGAGCTTTGAACAAACAGCCGTCATTGTGATGCAGCAGAAGCAAAAAAATGAAGACTCAGGGCAAAGTGACTGAATCGTTATTCCATGAGCTGAGTTGCAGGTGATCTTGTAGAAATTACGGCTAACGTTATGCATTATTTTATTCTAAACTTGGCTAGGCCCATGCCACAAACAGATCAGATTTGTACAAACAGTGCTTTTTTGTACAAATCTCATACGGAGAAACATTTTTAAATAATTCTAAGTCAATTCTGACATCGTTGATCGTCCAGGCTACTAAATTTTTTTACCAAAATCAAGCACTTATTGCTTTTCCAAGTAACGGTCAGCCGACGTCATGCTACTTAGAAAAACTCGTTAAATTGCAACTACTGAGGAAATTTTACTGAGGAAATTTTACTATTAAAGTTAAGAAGTAGACCACAAGACCTCTTCAGGTTGTAGTGTCACAAAAGAAGGAAACCTAGTAACTGTATTTCATTCACAAATTTAAACAAGTTTCGCTAGCAGAAAACCCTGTCCTACAATGGGCAAAAAGAAACGTTCGGGAAACGCGCATTTCGTTTATGATGAAGTTGTACGATTTTCCGGTCGATG